>JBBUKS010478470.1:0-16946 GCA_038050645.1 Hedychium gardnerianum
TTTATTAATAATAAAATATGATACAAAAAGTCCTTAGTCAATCATCACATAATTGGCTCTAGGGCTTCTACTAACACCGTCCACTTTCGGAGCAAAAATTTCATCCGAAGACGATGACAACATCTTGATAAACATTCCTTCTTCTCTACTCTTGCTTTGGATTGTAAGAATGCTATATTTCTTGTCTTCGGCTTGTTTCCCCATTGCTATAAAGTAGATTTCATAGATTCTAAGAATTAGAAAATAATTATGATGTGATGTTGATGTATACACTATGGATTTGCCAATTTCCTTATTCTATGAAGTGCTTATGGCTTGTTCCGTGTGTGTGATGCCTTACTCTTGTTTGATTTAATGTGTATGTGAAATATTTGCATGTGGATGTGAAGGATTGTCACCATGTAGGGGAGATTACTCTAGATTGTATGCTCGAGGAGTCCTTAGTGATAGAGGGTAGTCCTTTAACTAGACTTTTTAGAGTAATTGCTTTGAATTGGGGGAAATTCTCCATAAGAGATTAACTAACTTTAGTTCAATGGGTTTTCACCATTCTAATGTTAGAAAATACTTGTGTAATCTAGACTTAATGACTTAGCCATGTACTTGCGGTTGAATCAACAAAACTTGTACCCAATAAGCCAATCTGATCCGCTTGCATTATGCTTGGTTCAAAAAATCAAATCAATTTAGTTCAAAACCAAACCAATGTTACATAAGTGGATCCAACCCGTCTACAAGTGGCATGACCCATCAATGCTCCCATCCTGGCAAATACTTTTCATATTTACCCTTCGTTTGGTCCCACCAAAATTAATTTCTCTCTATTTGAGAATTCTATTCTCAAACTTATTTTACGTCTTTCAGATATACTCGTAGTGCGTGTGACCCAATATGTTTTCGATTATGTTGGCCATTCATAATTAATCATTAATTATGAATAGATCATGAGTGACACCTAGTAGTACATCATGACCCTGAATTGACTGAAAAATTATAGTTGACTTCAGAACAAATTCTAAACCTTCAGTAACTACAATTATTAGTGCTTCTGTTCCTTTCACTCATCTTATACCCACTTAGTTTAGGATATGGTCTATGTGTCAGTCCCTACTAGGCTGACTATGTCACACTTAGCCTAAGTAGTAGCTCCTTTTCATGTGGATTCAAATTACTCAAACGCATGTCCAAGAGGACCATCATCTTGACATGTTTTGCTTTGGTCAGAGACTTATGAGTAATAATCCTGACAAGAGGTCATAGGGTATACGTCTCCTTATAAAAGGAGTGATTAATCCTCTATGGGCTATTCAAACATCTTCAGGCATATTGACTTATATCCAATCATCCCATAACTACATCCCCAAGGATAACAAAGATATCAAAGTATAAGCCTCCATGACCAAGGTGTCTTGAATACCTCAAGTCTAAGAAAACTTGCACTAGAACTACAATAAGATCTTCATTGACATATAAGGAATCACATGAAGTCTCATAGCAGGTCACATCCAATGAACTATTTACCCTTAACTAGCTTCCACATGTTAACTCTCAACATCCCAATGTTTCTAGCCAGCGAGGATCGACAGCTTAGATAAAACAAGGAGTATAACATGTGCTAGTCTCACAGAATTGATGATGTCCATTCTCATAAATTCATCGAGTAGGGAAGGTTTCAATATGTACATAATTATACATGATGACATACCCACTAATTGTGATCCAATCATAATTTCTCTTATCCTATGCATTGTATTGTGGATTTTATTAATTGAGTTTAAGATCGAATCACATACATATAGAATGCACACCCAAATAGTGAATTTTATTTATTAAATAAATAAAATATTGTTTAAGGTGATTGCCTTTAAGATATCTCTCAAATATAACATACTTCTACTTGGCCTAATGTTAATCGCCTTGGTATCTAATATAATACGCCTCAACATGCCTCTCAAACTTATTTTGTGGTAGAGGTTTTGTCAAAGGATCTGCTAGATTCCTTTTAGTGGAAATTTTTTCAATTTGTATTTCTTTTCTACTTATGATCTCCCTGATCAAGTGATAGTGACAAAATACATGTTTAGATTGTTGATGAGACTTGGGTTCTTTGGCCTGTGTAATGGCCTTATTATTGTCACAGTAAACCAGTAATGCTTCAAAAGTGCTCGGAACCACTCTAAGTTCAGTGATGAACTTCTTTATTCAAATTGCTTCCTTGGCTACTTTAGAAGCCGTAATGTATTCTGCCTCAGTGGTAGAATCAACAATGGTTTCTTGTTTGAAACTTTTTCAACTTATTATGCTTCCATTTAAGATGAATATGTATCCATATTGGGATTTGGAGTCATCCTTGTTCGTTTGGAAGTTGACATGAGTATACTCACGTATTACCATATCAGCCCCTTCATATACCAAGAATAAGTCCTTAGTTCTTTTTAAGTACTTAAGAATTGCCTTGACATCCACCCAATGGTTCATCCCTGGATCTAACTGATATCTTCTTGTGACACTCAAAGCGTACGATACATCAAACCTAATACATATCATAACATACATGATTGATCCTATAACTGATGCATATGAGATTTGATTCATGTGAATCCTCTTGTCTTGTGTGCTCGAGCACATAAACTTCAAAAAGTGAATCCCATGTCTCATGGGAAGAAAATCTTTCTTGGATTCTTCCATGCTAAATCGTTTTAGCACTTTATGTATGTATGTATGTAGACTGCGAAAGACCAAGCAACCATCTTGACTTATCTCTATAAATCTTGATCCCTAAGATATAGGTTGCTTCTTCCATATTTTTATGGAGAATGTTTTGAATAACTAAACTTAGACTGACTATAGAACAAGCATATCATTTCCTATGAGCAATATGTCATCTACATATAACACCAGGAACATGACCACACTCCCACTAATGTTTATGTATACACAAGGTTCATTTGGATTTTGTAAGAAATCAAACTCTTTGATTATCTTATCAAAATGGATGTTCCAACTCCTCGATGTTTGCTTTAATCCATAAATGAACCATTGCAGTTTGCATACTTTCTTTTTGTCAACATAAATGAAACCCTCAGGTTATATCATATACATATCTTCAGATAGATTTCCATTGAGTTAAGATATTTTCACATCCATTTTTATCATAATGAGTTGCTATGGCCAGGAGTATCCCAATGAATTAAAGCATGACTACTAGTGAGAAGGTTTCATCATAGTCAATATTTTATTTTTGACGATGACCTTTCACTGCTAATCTTACTTTGTAGGTAATCATATTACCATCCATGTCATTTTTCTTCTTGAAAACTCACTTGCACCCAATAGGTGTTATGCCTTCAGGTGGGTCCACCAAGTTCCAAACTTGGTTTTCATACACGGAATCCATTTCCGACTTCATAGCTTTTAACCATTTGTCCCTTTCTAAACCTTTCAAAACTTCTTCATAGCTAGTAGGCTCCTCATCCTCTATGAGCAACATGTCTTTTGTTTCACTTATGAGGAATCCATATCTCTCAGGAATTTGACGTGTCCTACTAGATCTATGAAGAGGTGGTGTATCTACATGTTCAACTGTTACCTCATCCTCATGAGTAATTAGTTGTGGTTCTTGATTAGGTATCTCTTCGGTGTCTACCAGAGTCTCTTAAACTATCCCAATTTCAACCTCACTCCCACTATTTTCTTGTAAGAAAAACTCTTTCTCTAGGAACACAACATACCTTGAAACAAACACTTTTTGTTTCAAGCGATAATAGAATTGGTAACCCCTTGTTTCCTTAGAGTAACCAATAAATAGACACTTATCAAACTTAGCATCTAACTTATCTGATACAGTCCTCTTCACATAAGCAGGACAACCCTATGTCTTCAAACAAGACAAATAAGGTTTCATACCATTCCATATCTCATATGGAATAGTAGAGACTGCCTTAGTCGGGACCCTATTTAGCAAGTAAACAACTATCTTGAGTGTGTGACCCCAAAAGAATTTGGAAAGATTTGCATGATTCATCATTGACCTAACCATGTCCAACAAGTTCGGTTTCACCTCTCTAACACACTATTGTGTTGTGGTGTGTAAGATGGAGTCCATTGAGATAATATGTCATTATCCCTGAGATAATCTAGAAACTCTTGGCTTAAGTATTAGCCACCTCGATCTGATCGAAGTACTTTAATACTTTTTTCAAGTTATTTTTCTACTTCATGTCTAAATTCTTTGAACTTCTTAAAAGCCTTAGACTTGTATCTTAACAGACATATACCCAAATCATGAGTAATAATTGATAAAGATAATGAAGTAGCTATAACCTCCTCGTGCAGGAGTTGACATGGGTCCACATACATTGATATGTATAAGGCCCAATACATCATTCTCATGTTCACCTTTTCCCTTAAAAGGTAATTTAGTCATTTTGCCTTTTAAGCATGAAGCACATGTATCAAATGAATCTAATTTAAAAGATTCCAAAATGTTGATCTTTTGTAATTCAGTCATGCGTTTCTTACTTATATGGCTAAGGCGATAATGTCACATGTAAGAGAATAATTGATCGTCTCTTCTAGCGCATTTATTGCTCATTTTGATATTGAATATGTCATTGGATATGTCTAGCGCGTAGATTCCATTGCATAATGTTTCATTCCCATAAAGAATATCATTTAAAGTTATGTAACAATAATTGTTACTAAAAGTTAGATGGAAATCTTTTCTATTTAAGAAAAAAATAGAAATAATGTTCTTTATTAATGAAGGAACATAATAACAGTTATCTAATTCTAAAACCGGTCCACTAGGGAGTTTCAACAAATAAGTTCTTATGGCTATAGTCGTAACTTTTGCTTTATTGTCAACTCGCAAATTTGATTCTCCCTTAACCAGTCTTCTATAATTCCTTAGCCCATGTATGCCATTACATATGTGTGAGGCACACCCTATATCCAATACCCAAGTGTTAGAAGAAATAGTATGACATTCAATAATGAAGATACCTGAAGTAGATGAGGCATCAGATGCCTTCTTCATCTTCAAGGACTCAAGATATATCTTGCAGTTTCTTCTTCAATATCCCATCTTATCACAATGGTTACATGGGCCCTTTGGATCCGGTTCTTCTGTCTTAACCCTCTTCTTCCCTTTTGCTTGGGTTTTTGTCTTCCTCTTCTTAGAACCTTTCTTAGAAGAGTCAAACAACATCACAACTTTTAGTTCTTTCTTGACAGATGACTCTACTGTCTTAAGCATGTTGATCAAGTCGATAATTATGGATTCAAGATGGTTCATCTGATAGTTCATCACAAACTATGAATACTATCAGAAAAACTATATAGAATTAAGTCAATACTTAATTCATGATTCATAATAAATTCAAATGATCCTAACCGTTCAATGTAGCTATTCATTTTTAGTACAAACTACACCACAAATGAACCCTCTTGCATCTTTGAGCGAAAGAGAAGCTTGGAGACCTCAAATCGTTCGAATCTCACTTGCTCATCAAACAACTCATGAAGATAATAAACAATAGTATAAGCATTCATATGCTCATGTTTCTTTTGCAATTCAAAAGACATCGAAGCTAGCATGATACAACTTGCAAGCTCATAATCTTTCATATGTTTATGATAGGCCAATCTTTGGTCATCAGTAGCATCATCAGCCGGACTTTAGGGAAGAGACTCTTCAAGGACATAGGCAATCTTTTAAATCTTGAGAACAATTTTCAAGTTTCGAAGCTAGTCCAAGAAGTTCGGCCCTGCCAATTTGTTTGTGTCCAAAATTGAGCACAAATTCATAGAAGTCATGCTAATTCTAACAAGCTAGAAATACAAAATGAGAATATATGAGAGATGTATTAAATATGTAATGCAAACATTTTACATTCACAAATAGGATCCCACTTGCTTGTTCAAATTCAAGAGTTCTTACTTTAAATTTGAGAGATGGGAGGTTATCTCCAAGTGGGTTGATATCTACTATAGATAAGAATAACCTTGGCGAGAGTCCAACAAGTCATACTTAATTCTAATGGTAGGTATCAAATATACCAATTATATATCACATAAATATAACTATCACCTTATACTATCAACTATTGATATTTGCATAAATCATCGGGTTGTTAACTCTTAACATATATATATCATATGTATATCACCCAACTTCATCTCTATCCACATTAACCTTGGAGAGAGTCGAATAAATTAATGTTTCAAGTTAAATCTAACCAATTAATTATGAGATCATCTCAATGGTCCGAACATGTCTAATTTCAAGTTAGGCTTGGAGAGAGTCCGACAACTTAAACTAGAAATTAAACTCTAGTTCTTATCATATTAATGAAAGGTGTAAGATTTAAAATTTAAACAAGAGATTACTTTATTTTGGTCTCATCAATTCCATACAAGGAAGGTATTCATACATTGTAAACTATTTACATGGTTTTAATATGACATAAACATAACATAATAAACATGACATAAATATGTCATAATAAACATGGCATAAACATGTCATAATAAACATGTCATAATTGTCATACATTAAGTTAGGGAATTATAATGTCATTAAAAATCTGATTTCCATAAATTAAAATTTCTTAATTAGATTAGAAAATAATTTCCAAATCATAATTCCTTAATTCATATTAGGAAATATTTTTTCAAATTCGGAAGTTTCTAATCGGATTAGAAAACACCTACCAAATTTTGAAAATTCCAAATTGGATTAGGAAATATCTTTCCAAATTTTGAATTTCCTAATCGGATTAGGAAACTTCTCCCAAATTTTGGAAATTCCAAAATCGATTAGGAAACAATTTCCAAATTCAAAAATTCTAGACAAGATTGGAAATAATTTCCAAATTTCAAATTTTCCTAATCGGATTAGGAAATAATTTCCAAATTCGAAAATTCTTCAACGGATTAGGAAGCAATTTCCAAATCCAGAATTTTCTTTTATGGACACAAAATATGCGGATAGCACGATTGGTGCTACTAGGCGCATCTTCAGTCTTCTCCAAAAAATGTATGACAACCAATGATGACATGCAAAACAACAAGATCTACGATCTATGTCGAAACACAAGCAACTCTGATACCACTTGTTAGGACCAAAAGAATTAACATATTTCTACAATGGTATGATATTGTCCACTTTGGACCTAAACCCTCATGAATTTCTTTTTGAGCTCTATTCAAAAGACCTCATACCAATGGAGATATCTTTCATCTTTTAAACCCATGATCTTTTTCATGTATTTCCAATATGAAACTTTGATTGTATTCCCAACAACCTTCTAATTCTATCCCACTCATGAGGGGGGGGGGGGGTTGTCAATATGATCTCAGGATGCACCATGGATGGGGACTCTAATCGGGCAAAGAAGGCTCATGGTCAACGTGAGTGCTTGGTCGTTAGCAGTTTAGAGGCCTGGGTGGGGTCAATCATTAGATTTGGTTTCCAAGATCTAGAGGGTGTGATTACACCTCACAACGATGTGCTAGTTATCCTGGCAACAACGACCAACTATGATGTGGATCAGGTCTTCATCAACTCAGGGAGTTTAGTATATGTGCTCTTCCTGGCAACATTAGAGCTAATAGAGATAAAGGTGGAAGAGTTATAGCTTATAGCCATGCCTCTCTTCAGATTTTTCGGGCATGCAATTCAGTTGTTGAGGTAAGTTAAGCAGTCTGTCTTGTTAGGGGAGCTGATACGGAGGACAATCATAGTTGTCTTTATCGTGTTGGACACATCTTCCACCTATAATATCATCTTGGGTCACCTAACCTTTGGTTTCTTTCAAGCAGTTGCCTCCCCTATCAACATAAGATTAAATTCCCAATGGAGATCGAGGTAGGAGAGGTTAAAAGAGACCAGTAGACTTCTCAAAGATGTTATGTTGAGGTCATTCATATGGGCCAAAAGAGGGTGCACAAGGAAGTAGGTTGGATCGGCCCAAGAAATCAGAGTGGGGAAGTTCACCTAGTGCAAGAGGGAGAGCCCACCTTCGTGGTTGAAAAAGAGGTAGTAGTTTCCATTGTGTCGGGTAATGTAAGCAAACGCACCCAAGTGGAAAAGGATTGAGTCCCGAGTTGGAGGAAGTACTTGGTTGCCTCATAAGGAACATGTTGGTGCAATTGACCTTTGGTCACGGTTGACCAAGCTCATGTTGACTAGAGTTGAGTTACAATGTTTGATGTTTGAGCAAGACATCAAGTAGGTCAACGTTGACCAGATATCTAACAGTTGATCGATATGCTTGATGGTTGAGCGAGATGCCAAGTAAAAGGATTGATTATTAGAGAGAAAGTTATTTGTGCAATTGACCTCAGATCAAGGTTGACCAAGAGTGTTTCGATGATTGATGACAAAGGAAAAGTCAAGTAGGTTAAGGTTGACTAAATATTTGATAGTAAAAGAGTTTAAGTGGGTCACGATTGAACGGATAATTGGTGGATGAAATTCCAATAGGGAGTTGACAAGGGCAAGTTGGTAAGGGAGAAGTTCAAGTGAGTTATGGTTAATCGAATACTTGACAGCTGGAAGTCCAACAAGAGAGTTGGCAAGGGTGAAGTCAAAGTGAGTCAAGGATGACCATACACTTGGCAATAGTGAAGTCTAGGAGCGTTACGGTTGATCGGACACTTGATATGTGATGAAAGTCCTAACATATCATGGAGGAATGAATATTAGACATGAGAGGTGAAATCGTGATAAGTCATGGAGGACCAAATGCTAAGTATGAGGAAGTGAAGTCCTAAACAGTCATGGTGGATCGAATATTGACATAAGAAGGGAAGTCCTAACAGGTCATGGAGAACCGGATGTCAGACACATGGTTGAAGTCCTAATAGGTCATGAAGGACCGAATATTAGGCATGAGACAGGAAGTCCAAATAGGTCAAGGAGGACTAAATGTTTGGTGATGGAGAAGTCTTGACAGGTCAAGGTTGACTCGAATGCTAGACAAGTAAGGTCTTGGCAAGTCAAGATTGACTAGATTCTGGGCAAATAAAATTCAAGTAGGTTGAGGTCCATAAAAAACTAGACAAAGTGAGATTTCAGCTTTGGTAAGGCTAAAATAAAGATATCAGTTGACTGTTTATGTGTGTGATTCATGCATATATTTTCGGTCTCATTTAACATACATTTACTACATTACATGAACATTATTTGTTTTACCTTCTAGCATTTGTATCCATTTCATCATTTTAGTTTGGATGACTGCGGTTTGTGCTTTATATTGATAGAAGATGGAAATCACAGCATTTGAGCATGTTCCAACATGATGTACGGTCGTGCATCACCCCGAAGATAGAATTAGCATTTGAGCAACAATCGGAGAGTCCAACATGATGCATAGGCAGGTCGTGGTAGATGGCTCTTTTCTTGTGTGCAAAGATGGCTCGATGGTCTTATCAATCTAATATTGTGTATTTTACTAATCATTATTGTAAGATTTATGGTGCAATGATCATACAGGTGTCAATTGCCCAATAATAACTACACATTCACATGTGAAATGGGTGAATGATATCTACAACCAGTGGCCACAGGATGATCCAGATTCATACACTTATAACCTTGGTTATAGTAACCATAATTTTTTTTTCTTATAGGTACAATCAAGATCAAGTTTGGCAAGGCTATTATGAGTCATCATCATGATTCCAACAAGCACCAAAATCCAACTTGGAAACTTTGCTAGATAACTTCATCGTAATTCAAACTAAACAGAACAAAGAGTTTAAGCAACAACATCAAATCCATGGAGACACAATCAAATAGCTAGAAGGTATGTTCGATAATTTAATTAATTGTGTTGACATGTTGGAAACTCAAACTTCATTGGTGGTTAGTTCCTCACCAAGGGCTCTAGACAGATTTCTAGGTCGAAACCTTGGAGGAGCCTAAGGAGAGCGAGAAGGATGAAAATGGTGTAAGAAATGAAGAGGTTAAATTTTTTATTGTCCCTATTGATTTTGTTATATTAGGGATGGATGAGAATCTTCATACTCCCCATATATTAGGAAAGCTTTTCTTATTCACCGTTGAAGTTGTAGTAATCGATGTTAAACCTTCTTTGGGGATTCATGAAGATGAAATTTCATTTGATTTATCTAAGGTTACTAATCAATCTTTTGTTGAGAATGTTTGTTATAGGGTGGATTATTTATAGTGGATGGGGAAAGAAGAATTGCATGGACAACCCCCCGACGACCCTTTGAAGTTGAGCGTATTCGATAAAAGAACGAAAAATGGAGCTAGCAAGTACCTTATTTCTCTATGAGCAAAGTTTAAGAGATATGAAGATCCTTTGAAATTGAGCATATTTGATGGAGGAATAAGAACCAGAGACAAGAGTTAGGAAGTATCTTGTTCTTGCACGAGCAAGATTTAAGAGATAATTCCTTAATGACATTATGGAGAGAGAAAAGAAACACAACCTCCTTCGACTACGAACTTCATATTGAGACTGACAGGGTCAAGCTTATGACCTAAAATAAGCAGATTTAGGGAAGTAACCTAAGTTTATTTTGCATTTTAGTTTTTTAATTTTCTTTTACAATTTGATATTTTAATGATTTTTTTATTTTTAGATATGTTTGGGACATTCAAGAGTACATGGTTGAATTTTTCTAAGGAACCAACATGAACCATGACCTACCCGTTGGAGTAACCATGGTCGTGGTTCATCCGAGAGTGAATAGCTTGAAATTTTACGAAGACAACATCAAACACGACCTACCGGTGGTGGGCATCATGGTTGTGTCCCCTCCTTTGTGCATTGAAGAGCGAACATCTATCTATAGGTCATTTCCATCCACTTCCATAAGTTTGTTCTATACTGCTAACTCCTTCCATACATTGAGGACAATGTGAAAAATCTGTATTGTCATGATACAGTATCAAATAAATTACCGAAGGCTCTACACCAATGTAGCATAGAATGACTCGAGTTATCTCCCAACAAATGCAGTTGGTGAATGTAAATCTAAGGATCAATGTTACTTGTGATTTTGAGATTTTTTGACATTATAGCTGGGGGTTTGGATTGAGTTGCTAAGACTAAAAATTGAAAAGCAATGCAAGTAATAAAAATCTAATTTAACCTAAACTACAATTGCAAGGGAATTAAAGAAAACTCAAAACATTCAATGGAACCTAAAATATTTAACAAAATCTAATCTAATCTAACCTAATTGCATCCAAATGAAGAACAATCTAGCTCTAACATTCAAATGAAATAAAGCATGTTTGTAGGATTGAAAAATACTAGAGGGGGGAGGGGGTGAATAGCGCTCATGACTTTTTTACTTTTTTGTAAAACTTAAGAGTATAGGCAGCGGAACAAAAGAAATAGAACAAGGAAAGACAACATAAGCTAACACGCTTTCTTTTTACTTGGTTTACCATCCGACGACGACTAGTCCAAGGCCCGCACCCAAATGAGTGCTTTCATTGAGAAATCCACTAATAACATGATGAATGATAGAGATAAAGAATTTAAAGTACAAGTAAAGATAATTATACCAACTACTGTAAAGTAAGAACTAGAGAGTAGTCGTCGGTGCAGTGTTACAACATCGTGGAGAACTTTTCAGAGCAGCACACAAGTACAAAAATTATGTAGAATGCTTGTCCAGAGCTGCTGGTCGAGTCTTCTTTTATTAACTCATCCAGGTGCCTCTATTCCCATTGAGGCTCCTCTATTAGAGTTGATCTGATCGAATCCGAGTTAGCTACTGCTTATCTATCCCCATGCTTCTCAATCTCTTTGAGGCATCTCAAGCGCTGATGTGACTCGATCTGGTAGAAGCTTGTCTCTGCCGAGTCTATCCTGACCTAAGCACCTCAATCCCTTTAAGGTGCCTGGTTGCTTACGTGTGCTGATCAATCAGAGGATGCCACCTCATCCTTCCAGTGTTGAGGTGATTGAGGCGCCTCAATACCTTTGAGGCGCTTGGTTCGACTTGAGGTGCCTGGATCCTTCCAGGCGCCTAGTTCAGCAATTTTAAGGCTTTAACTTCTGCAACAAAGAGTTAGCACAGAAATATATATATATATAATTAACATAAACTTATTTGACAGTCTCGGGATTGTCCGATTCTGACTTTTGGGTTTCCCATGAAATCCTAGGTCGAATCGACGCCTACTATTCCCTCAATGGGGAACGCATCCTCACCTACTACTCTCAAGAGAGTTTATCTATTGCCAAACATTTGGACCTCCATACTGTTTGGACTTTCGCTCGGCATCCGATCTTGACCTCCGAGACTTTCCTCTAGACGTTCGATCCTCGACCCGCCTAGATTCCTGCCTGGTATCCTCAACCCCTAAGGCTTTCCACCTAGTGTCCTTGACCCTAGGACTTTTTCTTAGTGTCCTCGACCTGCCAAGACTTTTGCCCAGTCCCCCGGACTAGGACTTCGTTGCCCAATCTCCCTGATCAGGTCTTCTTGCCCAGTCTAACTGACCAAGACTTCGTTGCCTAGCCTCAACTAGGACTTTCACCTTGCCTAAGTTTCCTTAGGACTTTCTGCTTGAGCTTCCTCCACACTCAATCAGACTCATTAGATAATAATAAACCTTAACTTTGAACCTTTTTCATCTATCAAAACATAGGTTCGATTAGTTGGTGCTTCTAGCACCAACATTCTCTCCCTTTTTGATTTATGACAACTTAGTTCAAAGTTAAGTAAAAAAACATTTTGCAAGTAAAATTTTTAATGCATAAACATCTTTAAGTAAAGAGACAACCTTAAAAAAAGATTCATAAAAAATAAAGTAGGTTGCTCCCCCTTAATTGTTACTCTCCCCCTAAAGCTAAGGTCTTTAGGTTTTAAAAAAATTTCTCTTCTCTCCTTAACTTTTAACTCATCTTTATCTCTCCCCCTTTGACATACATCAAAAAGAACAGGGAATTCAATCATTTTCAAGAGTATTTTGCAATTAGAATTGTCAAAAATACTTTTTAAGTAGAATTTCCAAAAATATTCTCCAAAAGGATTTACAAGTATTTTTTAAACAGTTTTTTCAAAAATAATTTCAAGTATTTTCCAAATAAATTTTTCAAAAATATGTACAAGTATGTTCCAAACAAAATTTTTCAAATAGAATTTTCAAAAATATTTTTCATGTATTTTTCAAAAATAGAATTTTTAAAAATATTTTTCAACCAGAGTTTTCAAAAATATTTCCAAAGAATTTTGCAAAAATAGAATTTTAAAAGTAGAATTTTCAAATATTTTTTTCAAAAAGATATATTTCTTTTTCAAACAGCATTTATAAAAATATTTTTCATGCATTTTCTAGCAAGTAGTAAAGATTTTTTTTAAAAAAAATAAGCATGAAGATTAAGTAAATAATGAAGGAAAATGTGCTTATAAAAGAGTAATGTCTTTATAGTCCAAGCATGTTTTATTTTAATAATAAAAAGTAACTCATCCATAAAATAGTCTTTATTTAAATGTCTGACTTAGTTATTAGCTGACTACTAAAAGATAATAGATTGTTACTAAGTCAGTCAGTTTAAGTGTATGATTCTAGTTAGTAGTGTACTAAAATGAAACACTTTGCTGATTAATTTATGTTGGTATTTTAAGCCTAGATTTATGGTGATGCACTACTATAAGCATCTAAAATCCAGGCTTAGCCCTAAGCATCTCACACTGTTCTAAGTGTTTGAATACACAAGGTAACCTAGTGTGCTTGTGAGATGTTGGCTGCCTAAATCTATAGGTACATGATTTCTACGGGTAGACTTAGGCTAAGTCCATGATTTATGAAAATTCACTAAGTAAAATGGAATTTTTATAATAGTAGTAGTAAAAAAATATTAGTTATCCTAGAATTTTCAAATAAACATGATTTTCAATTTGAAAATAAAAGAAAGAAAGATAGCGTATTGACCCTATTCTATGAAACAAAGTTACATTGAGTTTAGCCAAATAAGTCAAACTAGTCAATAAGTCAACTAACATCAAGGCTAGTGTAGCTACAAGTCCAAAAAATAAGCCAAAGTCAATTAGGTCAAGGTATAACTATAAGTCATTAATTAGAGTCAAGTCTAAACATATGATGATCTACTCAGAGTGTGATGAAGATCTCAAATCCCAAGCCCTAAGAATCTCTATCACGTCAGTGTGCTAGCTTTGCAACTGAGTCTACATCTCCTGTCGAAGGCTGGAAATAGACTCCTCAAGTCGAGTGACTGTGCCCTCGATCCTGATGACTCTGCCCTCTAATGTAGGAGTTGCTGGCAGTGTAGGAAGGTCATCTCTAATGTCAATATCTAGGAGATCCTCATCTACAACTAGATCTGCCTAAGGCTGGCCTACCCTCTTCCAGGACATAATACCATCTACATCTATATGTATATTAGCTAGGGAAATGTTTCTCTAAGCTAGAATGTCATACTCACTCAAGGGTCTGATCTCACATATGGTGACATCTATCCCTAGGGATGCTATTAGGGAGGTCAGAATATGGCAGTAGGGCATATGAACCCTCCTACTAGTGGTAATGCTAGCTGAATATATGATGATATAAAAAATGTGAAGACTGATGTCTATGTCTAATCTATGGCATAATGCAAAAAGTAGGAAGGAATGAAATGAACACATCATAGCCACATCTCTGGTGGTAAGAGGCAAGATACAAGTGACTAAAACTCTGTGCAAAATATAGTCCTGTACTCTGAGTTTGGTGGAGTGGAACTGGGTCACTGTGGGTACCCTCTCCTCCCCAAAGAAGTAAGTATGCATCATATCTAATGTGATATGAGCATAGGGATCACCAAATGATAAGTCCCTGGGAGGATAACACAAGAAGAGATAGGTGAATAGTCTAAGTTATAATTGGCCCCTAATAATAGTGAGGGACAAAGTAATGCCTATATCGCTAACTCTCATGCGGTAGGTAAGGTCGTCGACCTTAGCCAAGTTATTGTACAGTTCGGTACACAAACCTATGTTAACCGAGTCTATACAATACACAAGGAGACCCAGTTGGTAGTAGTCTACTACCTCTATAACTGACCTACATGATCGTGTATAAAAGGTCCTGTCAATAGATCTAGGAGGTAAGAGTCTGAATGAAAGCGATAAAAATCTAACCCTAAACACCTCACTAGAGAACCTATCATCCATACTAGGGGTACTAGATGGACCAGCCACAGGGGTCTTTCTCTTAATCCTATCAATATTAAACATATTTTTAATGACAGAAATAAGAAAAAAATATTACTTGTGGGGTTTTGGGGTATTACCTTGGCATTTCTGAATGGATTATAAAGAAATGACGACCTAAGTTGATTGGACTTGAATCAGGATAGAAAATAGAGAGAAATTTCAAAATTAAATTGGATTGAGGCGACTAAAGGCTACTTGCCTTCAGTCCCCTTTTAAAGGGCGATCCAGACGCCTCAATATCTTGAGACGCCTAGTTACGTGACGCTTATTGGGGTGCCTGGATTGATTCCAGGCATCTCAATGACGAAAACCAAGGGTGTCTTGGTGAAAACCACGGGCGCCTTGGTGAAAACCGTGGGCGGCTTGAGGTTGGCATTGGGGCGCCTAAATAATATTCAGGCACCTATAAAGAGGCGGTGCAGGGCACCTATATTTGATAAAGCGTCTCAGTTGATTTTTAACACAAGGAATTAAAAAGGAAAGAAAAAAAAAATTAATTTAAGTATTAATTATACCAGATTATTAATATAGGTTTATTTCATTAAAGTTAAGAGTTAATTTCAGTATTAATTAAGTTTAAGTTTTTAAAGTTGTTAATTCAGTTAAGGTTTTTAATTAAATTAAGTTTTTAATTAAATTAAGTTTTTAATTAAGTTAAAGTTATTAATTAAGTTAAAGTTTTTAATTAAATTAAGTTTTTAATTAAATTAAGTTTTTAATTATGTTAAGTTGTTAATTAAATTAAAGTTATTAATTAAGTTAAAGTTATTAATTAAGTTAAAGTTTTTAATTAAATTAAGTTTTTAATTAAATTAAGTTTTCAATTAAGTTAAGTTTATAATTAAGTTAAAGTTATTAATTAAGTTAAAATTTTTAATTAAATTAAGTTTTTAATTAAGTTAAAGTTATTAATTAAGTTAAGTTTATAATTAAGTTAAGTTTATAATTAAGTTAAGTTTATAATTAAGTTAATTTTTTTAATTAAATTAAGTTTTTAATTAAGTTAAAGTTTATAATTAAGTTAAAGTTATTAATTAAATTAAGTTTTTAATTAAGTTAAGTTTATAATTAAATTAAAGTTATTAATTAAGTTAAAGTTTTTAATTAAATTAAGTTAAAGTTATTATTTTTTTAAGTTTTTAATTAAATTAAGTTAAAATTATCAATTAAGTTGATTAAATTAATTTAAATTGAACTTATTAATCGAATTTAATAAGATTCATTAACTAGGTTTAATTGAATTGAATAAATTAATTAATTAGGTTGATTAAATTTATATCAATTAGATAAGTAATAAATTAAATTAATTAATTACTTGGATTAATAAATTAGATAAGATTAATTAATTAATTAGGTTTAATTTACTAGTTTACTAGATTTATTAGCTAGTTTTATAATCTCACCCCTTGCTAGATTATCAAGCAAGGAAGTCTTATAGTTGTCATGAGATAATTAACAATTAATTAATTTTAAAAAGAGTTGTTTGAATTTGTGTTAGATTCAAACTTAGCTTTAGGTATCACATATCGGTGTTTTAGCATAAGCTTCTAGACTATGGTGAATCACTAGGATATCACTAAAGTAACCACGTGTCTAAGATAAAATTTCACCAAAACAATCAACCCACAATATTTAATACTAAGTTTTGGTCTAACTAGCTCATGTCTAAATGTGATAGCTTCAGCTAGATCCACTAAGTTGATTGCACTAAGTAGAACACATATGATTCAACATAA
>JBBUKS010478505.1:0-16932 GCA_038050645.1 Hedychium gardnerianum
GGAAACTCGCACTTAAGCTGCAATGAGATCTTCATTGACATATCTATATATGTAGAGAACCATATGAAGTCTCATGGAAGGTCACTCCAATGAACTAGTAACCATTAACTAGCATCCACATTTAACTCTCGATATCTCAATATCTCCAGCCAATGAGAAGCGGCTGCTTGGACAAGTTAAGGAGTATAAACCATGCTAGTCTCACAGAATCAATAATGTTTAAACTCATCAATTCATCGACTAGGGATGATTTGAACACTTTTATAATTACACATATAGAGATGCACACTAGTTGTGATCCAATCACAAGTTCTCTTATGTTATGAATCATATTGTGGATATTCAGTAGTTGAGTTTAAGATCAAATCAAACACATAAAGAATGTGCACTCAAATAGTGATTGCCTTAGGATACCTCTTAAATAAGTACAAATCATAAGATGATTTGTACTTATTTATCTAATAAATAAGTACAAATCATAAGATGATTGCCTTAGGATACCTCTTAAATATAACAGAGTCTCCTCTACATGAATGTATTTTTCAGCCCTTCCTAAAAGAACATCAAAGCTAATTAGTGGTTTCTTTATCAGTGTTCAAAAAAAATCTCCTTCTAATAATCCATTTTATGTTATCTAAATATTGATGCAAAATAGCAGTGTTTTCAAAATGCCCCAAATGCTCTTCCATATCTGCCACCCCTACACATTCAACAATCTAGAGCGACCGGACATACTCGACAACTCTTCATCTAGAATTGTTTGAGAAAAAGGGTAACCTGCCGAGTTGTTCACCTTGCTAGTTGTACGAAAAATCCTTGCCTTTCTTGATTTCTTGGAGTCGGTACAGTAGACTCCTGAGGTTGTTCTACATGGGGTGATAATATCCATTCTAGTGTTACCATAGGAAGTGGAATTAGGGCTACTTGTTGCCATAATATCTCTTGAACAATATCTGTTATAATTCGAGTTATATCTTCTTGTGTAGGAGCATGTATTTCTTGTCTTCCTTCATCTGAAGTAGATCTTCCTTGATGTTCATCTTCCATCTCTACATCTCATCTCGGAGTTCCCACAGACAACACTAAAATGGTCTGGTCTGAGAACGAGAGATGGGTCAACTCTTTGACTATTAACTTTATGATGAGTCAGCAATAACTTTATTCACTGCGCATGCCTTTAATGGATCGGGTTTTCAATGGATCCTCCACTAATTAGCTAGTATTGAGAAGTCGATCACCTAGAAGTCAGTCACCTAGAAGTCAGTCACCAAGAAGGGAGTTAGTTTTTTCTAAGAAGAGTCAACACGAGATTAAAAGGAAGGTCAAGGCATGCCTTAGTGTTGCCCCTCCGACGCTCAAGTCAAAGGTGAAGAAATAAAGGTAGAAATGTTGCAATTGTGCATTGGATTCAGCATACCTCCTGCTATCTTCGCATATATCGTTTATTTAAGAGAGAAGACCTGACTTTTCAATTGTTTGATGTCTCTTTAGTTTGCTGTTAGCGACTCTTCACAAGTAAGATAATTACTCTGGCATTTGTGACTCTTCAAAGATAATGCAATTACTTTGGCGGCGGTGACTCTTCAGAAATAAGATAGTTACTTGAGCGGTTGTGACTCTTCAAAAATAAGACAGTTACTCAGACGGTTGTGACTCTTTAGAGATAAGCCAGTTACTCGGGCGGTTGTGACTCTCCAGAGATAAGACAGTTACTAGGCGGTTGTGACTCTATAATCATTATTATTGAATTCTTTAATAAATAAAATGAGTGACTATTGACCATTGACGAGTTCTCTACAGGATTTTTGACTTCTGACTTCTTTCGAACGCTTTCCCAAAAATCGATTCCTTTACCTTTCAGACTTTTCTTCAAGGCGACACATATGAAGTATTTTGACTAAGTCAAGAAATATACATGTGGAATACATATTGACTGAGTCAATATTTCTAACCCTCGGATCAATGTGATTATAAGCTATGTAAGAAGCATCATCATTAAGGTCCAGGAAACAACAGATTTTGATTGTAACACTTACCATGGGTGAGGTAAAGGTTGAATTAAAAGAGATAATACTTGTATCTTTCATGATTGTGGTTTTTTGATAATAGTCCAACTATACTAAGAAGGAAATGGTGTCCACCAAGGAAGAGAGACACTTGTTGGAAAGGTATGTTCAATGTCTGATGAATCAATGGAAGTTAGTCTTAGTTGTCGCACCCAGTCTAGACTGACTAGGCTTACATAGAGGTAAACTTTACTTGACGTGTGTGTGTGTCTATATATATATATATATATATTGGTAATCCAAGTATCTGACTCTTCGAACCGACTAATCCTGGAGGTGATTAACCAGTCCCACGGAAGTTTCCACTAGCCATCAGGGTAAATCTAGGAAGTGCTCGCGTTGTTGGACTCCGATAGCCAACTTTCACAAGTCTCTTCTTGCTAATGAGAGTCATGCCCATGGATAATCGTACTTTACGCTGCGTTCACAACATGGCCGCAAGGTGCCGAGAGGGACCTTGATGCTTTTGGTAGGAGGTGGAGGATGCCTTTAAAAACACTATGGGGGTGTCGAGGGAGACTTTGATACTTCTGGTTAGTTGATGCAGGTGTTGACGAGTCGAGCTGTGTTGGCCTATAGGGTTGGTCAGAAGTAACCTGCCAATAGAATCTTTCTAGAGAGAGTATGGCCACCCACATGATTTCCGCAATAGCATTGATGAATCTCCCGCATGGCGTAGTCGGCATCCTCGGAGCCGAGGCATCTAAGGAGGGGGCAAGTGAAGGCTCTTTTGTACAAACTGTCTCCGGCCAGAGTGAACCACGTCGCCTGCCTTTTGAAAAGTCAGACTCGCTCTGGGTTGTTTGGCAGAGTCCCCTGCTGCAAGAAAGAGATAAGAGGAGTTCAATAGTCAGCTGAGTTACTTGGGTTGGGTATTTGGTCGATTTGCGTGATTAGCTGAACTCAGGCAATTGGGTCGTCCAAGGTTCATGTGGCCAAGACACTAGCTATCTTGGTGGGTTCGCCTGCCTTCTAGTTCTTAGCTCGGGGGATGTTTTGGAGGATGACCACTTGAAATTTAGCCTTTAGCTTCTCGAATGCCTCTGTGTAGTGTCGAAGTCGGTCACTCCTGGTTTCAAAGGTCCCTTCTAATTGTTGCGGGACCAATTGGGAATCGGAGTGAATGATAACGTAGGAGGCGCCGACCTGTTTATCAGCTCGAAGTCCCATGAGCAATGCTTCGTACTCGACCTCATTATTGAAGGCATGGAAGTTTCGTCGGATAGCTAACTACAACACATATTCTCAAGGTGAAATCAGCAACACCCTTATTCCACTACCCTATTTTGTAGCTAACCCATCTTCAAAGATCCTTTTATCCTTCAGGTTTCTTCTAACACTCTTTGCTCAGGGTCTCTGTCAAGAAGTCGGTCAATGTTTGAGATTTGACAGTCGTCCTTGTCTTGAGGTCCCAAAACTTGGAAAATCATAAATCGAAACGAGATGAAAATCCCAAAACACAAAACCCATAATTCGAACTTGAACCATGCTCTAATACCAATAAATTGTCACACTTCGAGGATATACTTATCTATCAAACCTAATAGTACCCCTAGTGACAATATTAGAAA
This sequence comes from Hedychium gardnerianum, assembly GCA_038050645.1. Lineage (NCBI taxonomy): Eukaryota > Viridiplantae > Streptophyta > Magnoliopsida > Zingiberales > Zingiberaceae > Hedychium > Hedychium gardnerianum. The sequence continues at coordinate 3,638 of JBBUKS010478505.1, forward strand.
TAATCTATACAGAACCAATTAAAGCCAACACAAATATCAATGCAATATAAAAGCACTAAGTTACTAAAATGCTAATGCATGTATGCATGATCATGTGTACATACTAAAACTACATAAGGTAAGCATAATTAATATTTTAACACAACTCCAATATTCAATACTACAAGAAAAGAAATCAAACAACAGCGAAAAAGAAGCATCGAAATAATTCGAGGAAAACCAATACTCGAAGTCAAGTGGGACCGACAAGCACTGATTCTCTGAGTGACGCTAGGGTAGTCGACACAACATGTTCTCTATCTGCTAACCTGGAATTCAAAGAAAAATAAAGGGCAGTAAGTACAAATTACTCAGCGGGTATAAGAAGAATAATGCATGATACAAAAGTACAAGGAGATCAAAGGGAGCAGTCTCAGATAAACTTACTTACTAACATAAATAAGAGTAGACATAGACAAATGCTAACAAAAATAGATGTACCAACATAACCATCTATTAACCTTATCAACCATGTATGATAAATAAATCGGGTATACATACCATACATCCAAATCTTGTACAAAACAAGCATATAACAAGTACTGTCTACGTGCAAAATCATACTACCACTATCTAGTCTAGTGGGAAGTCGGGTGTATATAATCACTGTCTGCCGATGAACTCACACTACCACTATCTGGTCTAGTGAGCAGATAGGGTGAGGTAGCTATCTAGCTCCTTAGATACTGACTGCGGGTGAACTCATACTACCACTATCTAGTCTAGTGGGTAGTTAAAGCATATAAACATCACTGTCTGCGGGTGAACTCATGCTACCACTATCTAATCTAATGGGCAGATAGGATGTGTAGCTATCTAGCTACGGACTATAAACGATAACACATTATCATTATCCGATCTAGTGGGTAGTCCAAATGTGTATAAGTATAACAACAGTAAGTAAAACAATAACAATCTTGATCGAGAGAACACTAGCCATCTAGTCATAGTCCTAGAGGTTAGTCTGAAGATAACTTAGTAGCATATTCTACCACTTTGCTATGGTATGATATATATAATGTATAGGCACGAACATACATGTACAACTATACTAAGGTATAATATCACTATATATAGGCACTAGCACAAGTATACGACCATACTAAGGTATAATATCACTAACATATAGACACTAGCATAAATATATCATTATATTATGGTATGGTATCACTAACATATAGGAACTAGCATAAGTATATCATTATACTATGGTATGGTATCACTAACATATAGGCACAAGCCCAAGTATATAAGTATAAATGCATTAGCTTAAGTCTATAACTACACTATGGTCTAGTAATAACATGTATAAATAAATAACATCAAGCATGAATAACAATAAGACTGCGTAGATATCAAATAGACAAAAATAAGGTCAAGCAATAAAAGGTCAGGCTTAATAAGTAACATAGAGTAGATATCAAGGTAAAAATAACTACTACACAATCAATGCAAATAACAGAATCATGCACTAAGGTCAAAGAAACTACAGAGGTCAAGGAAGAATTACTCGCCTCAATTATAAAATTTCCTAACCGTCTTCAAGTCAGAGGGTCTATCTTGAACTTGAATCCTACAAGTACAAGATACAAAGCTAATCTAAGTACTAGAATAATCCTAGTAATAAAGTCGAACTAGTTCATCAACCTATTTCTTAATTCATATATTAATCCATTAATTCATCTTATTAATTATTAATGCTAATTAATTATCCATTAGCCTGATAAATTAACTGGTTAATTATTTAATTAGTGAACTGATTAATCATTAATTAATCATCTAATAATCAAATATCATTAGATTAAATCAAACACATCTACTTAACTAATTAATCAACCTAATTCTGATTAATTAATCATACCTATCATAATTTAGCAATTAATTACCTCAATTAATTAATAATTTCATATTAATAACTTAATATTAATCATATCAAATCAATAAACAACCCTAATTAATTGATAACTCAGTCAGTTAACTCAAATCAATAATTAATTAATAAATCCATTAATCGGATAATCAATATGAAAATTTTAATTAAAGTTTCATTACCCCTACTGTTCGGCCTCTTCTTCTCCGACGTTGGACTCTCGACGGCAGGCAACCAGTGGTAGCGCTGAGGCTGGAGGATTGGTGTCAGTGTCGAGTCGCGGAGGAGACGGAGTAACAATAGCCTGAGTCAACGGTGACAACGTCTATCACGCAACCGTGCCCAATAGTCATCAGTGGGTAATGGAATGCTCGTCGGTTGCTCACAGAGGGGGTCTCGGAGGATGGTTGCAGTTGTTTGAATTGTGATTTGATGCAAAGGGGGGTGTAGGTGGCTATGGAGATCGCGACAATTGATGTAGCGACAGCGGTAGTGGTAGATGCATGCACGAACAGGATAGGGAGCGGAATAGGTGAATGACGACATTTAATTAAAACTTAAGTGTTAATTAAAGAAACTTAGGTTTATATTTCAATCAACTCTCAGCTTAAATAGGAGAGCTCAAATAGGCTTTCATAAATTCTAACTGATTTATCACATTAAAATATATTTTAAAAATTATTTTAAACTCCAAAAATTCTAATAAAATCATGTATATTCTTTTATGTTTATTTCTTTATTTATAATTAAATATTTTAATATTTTATTTCGTATTAACTTAAATGAAGTTTAAATTTATTAATTTGATTAATGTTTTTCTCAGTATATATATAATTGTGGTGCATAATACCCCATCCGTCGTACCTCCTAAGATCATGTTGATAATACCTCGACGGGGAGAACTCGCCCTGGTGGCTTCAGGATAGGCATCCTAATGACGTCATGTAGGCTCCTGAGACTTCTTCACAGTGAGTCTGCTTAGTGGCCTATTCGGCGATTAGAGTTATCGCTCCAGGTGTATTTAGCTGGAGAACAACGAGAGGGCGCTAGGGGTGATCTTTTGTCCTATATGTGAGCCTCGGCGACCCCTATGGAGTTCTCTGGCATACTATTGGCATTCATGGGTGAAATGCCCATGCAACCAATGGTAGACACATAAACGGCTGGACATCTCTGAGAGTGGTCGACCCGACTTGACAACTGAGGTCAACACTGCATGCACAGTCTACACTGCTTTTTCTCCCATTCGGGCCGGTGTATACGGGTGGCTCGGGTAGCCCACCTTGTTTCGAAAAGGTGGCAGGGGAGCTTTGCGTTCAAGTCAGGTGACTACTAGCGTCGGCATACCAAACTCTTTCCTTCTTACGAATTGGGCCTCTTCCACGTTGATATAATTCTCTGCTCGCCCCGGGAGACGGTCAAAGTCTGTCGGGGGCTTCTTCACAAGATATCAGAAGAACTCTCCTTCCAGCATCCCTTTAGAGAAAGCGCTCACTAGCACCTCCGAGGTGGCAGAGGGGACATCCAGGGTGATCCAATTGAACAGTTGAATATATTCCCTCAAGGTTTCCTGGGTCTTCTGCTTCAAGGCGAATAGATTGAAGGGGATTTTATGGTATTACTTGTTGCTGGCGAAGTGATGTAGGAAGACGGCCTTGAAATCCTCAAAAGATTGAATAGAAGAGGGCGGGAGTTGGCTAAACCATCGCCAAGACGAGCTAGCGAGGGTCATTAGAAAGACTCTGCACTTGACACCATCAGTATACTGATGCAATAGAGAGGCTCTTTTGACCCATCCTAGGTGGTCCTCGGGATTTGATGATCTCGTGTACTATCCTAGCTGATGTGATGGGAAGTGACGCGGTAACTCATCCTCCAGGACACTTCTCGAGAAATGTGTGCCCTTGGGCTCCTCTCTTCAATGGGTGAGGGTCCTTTGCCTTTGTTAAGGTTTCGGGGTGGTGTCTCTCCTGCCATTGATTCATGCAAGTATTCCTTTGGTGGGATTGCTGTCATGGTTTGGCTATTTGCAAATATGGGGGGCGGGGGGGAGGACCAACCGGATCCAGCTACACTCGGCTAGGGAGAGGAGGCACCTCGACCAAGGCGGAGGGCACTCCTTTAGGAGTCGGATTTACCGGAGGGCATCTCTATAATATTTCTTGCGCTGCTTGGTCGACTAGTCGCTTGAAATCTTCCCTCATCATGGTGATAGTCTCACCATGGCCTATGTCACTTGTGGAGTTGCGATCCTCAATAGTTTTTCCAGTGTCTACCATCTCAGGCATTTTCCACTAATGACGTTAATTTGTTCTTGTCTGAGAATGATGTCGGGTGAGTCACTAGAGAACAACTACTGTGGAGAGAATTTTTTATGATCAGGTGATGAAGAAAGCTCTTAAGGCCTCTACAACACTTATTAAGAAGTTAGAATGGGGGCCAAGGCAGACTTTGGTGCGATCACTCCGACGCTCAAGTTAGAACTAGGTTGGTTGGAGGAAAATCGTAGGAAGAAAGAGTTTGAGATTTTTAATGTGCACGTACCTATGCGCGCCCAAGCATGCTTTCTTTTATACCTTCTCCTAGGGGGCACGAACCCTGTGTTTAGGTCGTGAGGCTGCCACGTGGGCCCACATACCTTTATACATACTTCTAGTTGCTCCATGTCGCTCCACTTCCTTCGTTTATCATGGTATCCATGTTCCCCACTATTGGTAGGGGGAAACAACGATCGTATCTGGAGGTATGGGGAAAGGGCAGAGCTGCCCAGCCGAGGGAGTCAGGCATGATCGAGCTAAGGGGGTCATGGCTGAACTAAGGGCGTGAGGAAGAACTGAGCTCATGGAGTCATGGCTGAGCTAAGGGAGTCGGGCATGGCCGAGCTGAGGGAGTCGAGCATGGCTAAACTGAGGGAGCTTGACTTGACTAAGCTCAAGGAGTTGTGGCAGAGCTGAGGGAGTTTGACCTGACCAAGATCATGGAGTTGTGGATGAGCTAGGGGAGTCAGGCATGACCAAGCTCAGGGAGTCGGGCATGGCTGAGCTGAGAGAGTTTGACCTGGCTTAGGATTGACCTGGCTTGGGTCCGCTTTAACTAGAGTCGAGCTCCTTTTCCCTTTGACTTACAATTCACTTGACTTTTGACCAACCAGCTTGACTTTCGACCAACCCGAAGGTTCCACATGTAGGCTAACTATTTCTGCCACATTATATATGATGCGGTCTGAATCCGCCTCCTGAGTCCAGGTCCTCCTAGTTTGACCACATCACTTAGTTTAGGGCTCACACTTGTAGAGCCTCCAATCTTCAATAGCTACACAGGCCTACGACGAGCCTCTAGTCCACAGCCTCAGATTCACCTCTAGAGAAGCCTCCAGTCTTTTGGGTAATGTTGCCTCCGTACACCTCCGTCTACAACCTATTGCGCCTCCAAGCTACTGACTTGGCCAACAAAGTTAACATCGGTGAGCTGGGGCCGGTGTTGCCCACTTAGCCCCTCTTATTCTTAAGTCAGTAAAGTGTTGAATAAAAAGGGTGCCTCCCTTGAGGAGAGGGCTTGAATTAAGAAAGAGAGACCTTCTGCGAGGGAAGGGCTTTGACAGGCTATGTGCTGAGGTGCCTTCCACTGGGGGAAGGGCTTTTGAAAGTCAGTGTGCCTTCCTCTAGGGGAAGGGCTTTTGAGAGTCGGTGTACCTTCCATGGAGCAGAGTGGGGTTGTGGATTCGAGTGCGGCTATGGAGCGGAGTGTCTTCCACTAGAGAAAGGGATTCAGTAGAATAGAATTCCTTCAACTAGAGGAAGGGTTTTAGCAATTGTGGAGCAGAATGCAGTTATGGAGCAGAGTGTCTTTCGCTAGAGGAAGGGCTTCAGCAAACAGCAGAGCAGAATGCTTTCAATCGAAGGAAGGGCTTAAACAACTTTGGAGTAGAGAGTGACTGTGGAGCATATTGTCTTCTGCTGGAGGAAGGGCTTCAGCAGCTGTGGAGTAAAGTGTGACTGTGGAGCAGAGAGCCTTCTGCTGGAGAAAGGGCTTCAGCAGACAGCGGAGCAAAATGCCTTCAATTGGAGGAAGGACTTCAGTAGCTATGGAGCATAGTGTGGCTGTGGAGCAGAGTGCCTTTCGTTGGAGGAAGGGCTTCAACAAATAGTGGAGTAGAATGCCTTCAATTGGAGGAAGGAATTCAACAGTGGAGCAGAGTGCGGTTGTGGAGCAGAGTGCTTTCCGCTAGAGGAAGGGCTTCAGCAGATAGCGGAGCAGAATGCTTTCAGCTGGAGGAAGGACTTCAACAAATGTGGAGCAGAGTGTGGCTATGGAGTGGAGTGTCTTCCGCTGGAGGAAGGGCTTCAGCAAACAACGGAGCAGAATGCCTTCAGTTGGAGAAAGAGCTTCAGCAACTATGGAGTAGAGTGCTTTCTGCTGGAAGAAGGGTTTCAACAAATAGTGGAGAAAAATGCTTTCAACTGGAGGAAGGGCTTCAGCAACTGTGGAGCAGAGTACAGCTATTGAGCAGTGTGGTTGTGGAGTAGATTGCCTTCCGTTGGAGGAAGGGCTTTAGTATAGCGAGTTGTTTGGCAAAGTGGCCTCGAGTGGAGAAGAGAGGGACCCCCCCTCAATGAACTTCATCTACCTTTTATAGAAATGGAGTTTGGTTTTGCGTGCGCAGCCACCCATGTCATTTCACCTTTCTATGGTACGGGCAGGGGATCATTTCATGCATAAAGTGTTGGGAAGCCTGATGTATTGCGTGCTAAAACATGTTTCATAAACATACACAGTGGAAGATATAAACAGTAATAATAAAATCTAATTATTACACCACACGTATCACACACATACAAGGATACAACATGTTAGACATGATCATTAAATAAAATATTATGAAATTAAATTTACTCTAAGTATACTTAACGGATGACGCGAAGCGACAATGACATCAACCAAGCAACGCTCTCAAAGCCTTGCCTCTATTCGTGTCCACACCAAGCAATCTTCAAGACGACTTCGAAAGTCATGAATTTCATCTTCGTGAAAGGTACTAGACTTGCGTGCGAAGACAAAGTTTAGTGTCCGACGGCATACGCAACTAGTCGATACCAAACAAAGAGAGATCCTAGCGAAAAGACATCGGAGTCGACACCTAGAACCGACAGCAACCTTTGTTGTCCGGTCGGTGTGGAGTCACTGTTGGTGACCTCTTGGCCGACAATAGGCAAACGGAGCCGAAAGAAGGGTCAGCAACACAACCACAGCCGGCGGAGCTGGCTGTTGGGCGGCGGTGCACGTAGACAGCAAGGGCAACAACCCCTTGGACAACCTCACCGGGTGGATGGTGGCGGCCGAGAGGGCCAACATTTGGGATGCCAGCGTCATGGATGGGCGACGGTAGTGAAACAAAGAGGTTGCCCCCTGTGTTTGGTCAGCGGCTAAGAGAGAAGAGGGAGAGAGAATAAAACCTAATGATTAGGTTTTAATCAAAGAGAGAGTTAATTTTTCTCTCCTCTCTAATCTTATTTATAGATTCCTTATCGGGTTAGAAGAGCAAGTCCAAAACTCGTACCTATTAACCCGCAATCCATACCATTAACCTTAAGTTTAGTTCAAAACCAAAACCTCTTGGTTCAATAACCAAACCCCCTTTAATTAAAACTAAAATAATTTGGTTTATAATTAAACCAAAGAGGGTTCAACTTGTCTTCAAAAGACATGGCTCATCCGTGCTTCAGTTCCAAAAAATATCTTTCTATATTTTCCCTTCGTCTAGTCCAACCAGACTTAGTCTCTCTTGATATGAGAATCTAATTCTTAAACTCCTATTTATGTCTCTCGGATATACTCATAGTGCGTGTGACCCAATAAGTTCTCGATTTATGTTGGTCGTCCCATAATTAACTATTATTATGGATCGATATTGAGTGACATCTAGTAATATATCATAATTCCCAATTATCCGAAAAATCAACGGTTGATCTCAGAACTTCTTCTGAATCCTTCAACAACTACAATGAGTCGTGTCTTATTCCTTTCACTCGTCTTATACCTACTTGGTTCAGGATATGATTTATGTGTCAATCCCTACTTTGCTGACTACGTCACACCTATCCCAAGTAATACTTACTCATCTTATGGATTCAAATTACTCAGACATGTGTCCAAAAGTATCATACTCTTAACATGTGATGTTTTGGCCAAAGACTTTTGAGTAATAATCCTAACAAGTGGTCATAGAGTATATATCTCATTGTTAGGAGTGGTGAATCCTTTGTTGGCTATCCAAATACTTTCGAGCACTTTGACTTATACCTAATCATCCGGGTCCACATCTCTATAGAGATGTTTGCTTAAGATGTCAAAGTATAAGTCTCCATGACCATGGTGACTTGAATACCACAAGTCGAAAGAAACTTGCACTCGGGCTGCAATGAGATCTTCACTGACATGTCTGAATATGTAGAGAACCATATGAAGTCTCATATCATGTCACTCCAATAAACTAGTTACCATAACTAGTATCCATGTGTAACTCTCGACATCCCAATGTCTCCATCCAATGAAGACGGCTACTTGAATAAACCAAAGAGTATAACATGTGCTAGTCTTACAGAATCAATTATGTCTGATCTCATCAATTCATCAACTAGGGAATCTTGTAATACATTAATAATTACACATGTAGAAATGTTTACTAGTTGTGATCCAATTATAAGTATTCTCATGCTATGAATTGTATTATGAACGTTCAGTAAATGAGTTTAAGATCAAATCATGCACATAGAGAATGTACACTCAAGTAGTGAATCTTTATTTATCCAATAAATAGGTACAAATCATTTGGTGATTGCCTTAAGATATCTCTCAAACATAACATAAAGCAGTTGTCACTTCATGTTAGAGTAATGCTCTGTGATGAGTGTAGTTTATATAGGATTTTTATTAGTATTTTGCACTCATCTTGTGATATTTTAGGAGCATACATTTTCATCATTTATTCACTTTTAGTATTGTTTTAATATTTTCTTATTCGGAGATCTGCTCTTATGCTTTTTCATTGATAGGACAAAGAATCAGAGCTCAAACGAAGTAAAAAAATCCCTTAAAACAAAAACATAAAGCAAGAAACATGCTCTGGTTGTGTCCCAAGACACGACCATGCTCCTTGAGACTAAAGGGAGCGAAGATGGAGCAACTATGGGTTTTCGAGTGCTACACGGCAAGGTCGTGTATTTTTCACTCGGCATTGCACCACCTTCCAAGAAAAACCTGTGGCCCGGTCGTTTATTTTTCAGATGACCGTGTGTTTTTCCAAGAAACTACCTAGAAAAAACTTGTGGTCCGACCATGTGTTTTTCACACAATTGTGTCCCATTTCTGTAGAGGCCACAGAAAAAACATGACCCAGTCGTGTGTTTTTCACATGGCCCGGCCGTGTGTTTTTCACATGGCCCCATCGTGTGTTTTTCACATGGCCTCATCGTGTGTTTTTCACACGGTTGTGTCACCCTGCCATAGATTTTGCAGAAATGATATTTTTTGAAGTTCCATCCTATTCTAAGGGTTGGGGAGGCTATAAAAAGATCCCTAATATTCGTGGATCGAGCAGGAGAAGTTTCCTGGTAACAAAGAATCCTAGGAGAGTCGTTCCAAGGAGCAAGAGGAGTTCTTGGCCGTGTTTGGTGTTGGAGGAGCTGCCCGGAGATGATCTACACTTCATACAATAAGCCTTTTTCTCTTTTCTCTTAAGTTTATATTGTAAAAGCTTATTTAAAGATGTCTTCTTGTTGTAACTCCATGTTCATAGAGTAGTGTTCTTGATTCTAGGACTAGGGAGTAGCTCTTTGACATATAGACACTTTGTTTTTCTGAAATTTATATATTTGTATTTCTTTATTCTATGATTTGATTGTTTATGGATCGGCTCTACTGTACATACACAAACTCAACACCAAAAGCGTGTTTTTGTATCCCAAGGAGTGCGAGGAAGGACCAAGAGGTGAACCTAATTCTCCGACCCGTAGAATATCGAGACGTGGGGGGTTGGTCACGAAAGTAGTCTGGATTACCACAAAAATTTCCTAGGCTTTCACGGAGCTTAATGGGTTTGCTTCGATTCAGCGTCACGTAATAAGGAAAAGCAATTCAAGAATCATGGGGCATCTCATGACAGGAGCCTCCATGTGAAAGTGTTTCTTCAGCAATGTCGCCCTGAAAGTAGGCGTCGCATTTGGGTGGATACACCGGCGTAGTTCCAAAAGATCACGTCGGTTAAATCAGGATTGTCTACCTACACGAACAATCAATAAGAATTAGGAAACAAAATATAGGTTAGGGTGTCTACAATCATTGTGGTGAAACCGAAGTCCTAGGATCGCTTCTTAACATCGAATTTCTTCCTAGCAACTTTTCCTCATGACTTTCTCTCTTTTCTAAAGACTTTCACAACTTTTGAATTCTTTAGATAACTGATTTCACATCATAGATTAGTACTCGATTTCCAGTCCTCATGGGATCAATATTTTTTATTACTTGATGATGATCGTGCACTTGTGGTTTGCGACATCAAGTATTTGGCATCATTGTCGAGACTAGTTCAAATTGATATGATCAATTTGTGATTTGGTTAATCTAGTTTTTTTCTTCCTTTTCTAATTTTTCTTTTTTTTAAGATTTCTTTCCTAATTTTAATTCGGATCACTTTCCTTTTCTATTTTTTCTCTTCATCTCTTCCCTTTCAGTTGGGCGGGACCCTCGCATGTAGAAATCTAAAAGAAGGGGGGATCTACTTGTTGGTACAATCATTCTCGGGTCAAGGTTGACTAAATTTACTAAGCTCGGGTTGGCTCGAGCTTGAGTTTCGATGTTTGACAATATGTGAGAGAAAAATAAAGTAGGTCAAGGGAGGATCGGATACTCGATTTGAGAAAATCTTAACTGGATGTTAGGCAAGTGAAAGTTCTAACTAAGGTTAGGCAAAAGTAAGTCCTAGTGGGGCTAGGCAATGAAAAATCTTAACTAAGGTTCGACAAGGGGAAGACCTAACTGGAGATTAGGTAAAGGAAAGTCTTGACTGAGGTTAGGCAAAAGGAAAGACCTAATGAGACTAGGCAGTGGAAGTCCTAACTAAGGTTAGACAAAAGAAAAGACCTAGTGGGACTAGGTAGTAGAAGTCCTAACTAAGGTTAGGCAAGGAAAAGTTATAACTGAGGTTAGGTAAGGAAAAATCTTAACTAAGGTTAGACACGGGAAAGTCCAATGGGAAGGTTGACAAGGGCAAAGTCCAAGTGGGTCAAGGAGAGTCAAACACTTGGTGATCGGAAGTTCTAACTGAGGTTAAGCAAGGAAAAATCCTGATTGAGGTTAGGCAAAAGAAAGTCCTAACTAAGGTTAGGCAAAGGAAAGTCTAAGTGGGTCAAGGAGGACCATACACTTGGCATTAGTGAGAAAGTCTCAATAGGTCAAGGTTGACCAGATATTGGGCAACGAAAAGTCCCAACAGGTCATGGATGACTTGAGGGTTGGGCAAAGGAATCCTAAACTCAGGTTCAGAGTTTAGGGTTGGCACAATCGATTGATTGGTGTCTCCTGCCAATCGATTGACATTGTTTGCCAATCGATTGGAAGATGCCAAAATCGCGAGGGCACAATAAGCTTCTAAATCGATTAGCCTAATCGTTCAGCATGGCCAATCTATTGAGGCAATCAATTAGGAGTCTTTTCTTGAGTGAATAGAAAGTTTGTGAATTGATTGGAATAATTGATTCAGCCTGAGCCAATCAATTGGTCAATCGATTAGCCAGAGTTCTCGAGTGAATAAAAGACCTTTGAATCAATTAGGGAAACCAATTAGAGGATAACCAATCGATTAGTATGGCTCACCAATTGATTGAACGGGCAAAAAAAGAGTCGTTCTATAGGTTTTGAACAGTCGAGCTGACATGACAATCGATTGGGAGGTGTTTTCCATCCCGAGAAAAACCTTAGAAAAGGAGGTTTATGAAGCATTTGAACACACCAATTCTTGAGAAGTTAGAAGCGAAGTGCTACATTTTTAATCGATCAAGTGGCATTTTCAAGCAACAAGAGATCAAGTAAGCAAGGTCATTCATTGTAAAATCATTTTCGATTGTATTTTCTTGTGTATTTTGTATTTCTTGTTGTATTCTCATGTTCGAGCTTGTACGAAGCTTCTCCTCCTTCGGAAAGTTTCCGAGAAGGAGGCATTCATAGTAGAGCTATGAGTGTGAGAAATGGACCCTTGGATTAATCACCTCAAGAAGGTGGAGACCAAGTAAAATCGAAGGTGTTAGCATTGAGGAGTCTTCACTACAAGTTTTCGCTGTCATTCAAGTTCAAAGAAGAGAAGCGAGCTATTCACCCCCCCCCTCTAGATCATATCAGTCCTAACACTACTTCCTTTCGATCCAGAGATAGACCGCACCTACCATCAAAGGGTGAACGAACAGAGAACTTCAGAAGAGAACATAACTCAAGAAAATGCAATCATGACGGACAATGAAAACAAGTTGCTCAAAGATGTTGCCACCCCTAGCACCAAAGGATTGAGGTCTAGCATCACGAGAACTCAGATAGAAGCAAACAACTTCGAGCAAACGACCCTAATCCACATGGTCCAGCAAAATTATTTGGGGAGGGCCGATGGAAAACCCGAATCTGCACATGGAGGTGTTTCAGGAAATCTGCGCGATGATGAAATATAATGGTATCTCTATGGATGCAATTCGGCTAATGTTGTTTCCCTTTTCCTTAAGGGAGAAAGTCATGTCTTGACTTCATTGTCTTCCGGCGGGCAGCATATCATCTACATGGGACCAATGCGAGCAAAAATTTATGGATAAAATTTTTCCTCTCAGCAAAATGGCACACATGCGGTACTAGATCGTAAGCTTCATGCAAAAAGACGGTGAGTCATTATTCGAAGCATGGGACAGATTTAAAGGATTGTTGTAGCAGTGTCTAGATCATGAACTAGAGAAATGGTTGGTGATCCACACCTTCTACAATAGTATCTCCTACGCGACAAAGGGGACATTGGACTCCGCAGCTGGTGAAGCTCTGATGAACAAAACCCTAGACGAAGTCGAGGAGATCATAGAAAGCATGGCGTTGAATCATCGCCAATGGATAGCGAAGAAATCAAGCACAAACTCCAGGGAAATATTTAGTTAATTCCATAGACCTTTCAACAAAGATGGACTCATTCACGAAGAAATTTGATTCCCTGAACACGAGTACGGTGAATGTTGCTAACGTTTTTTGTGAAGTTTGTGGTTGTTACGTTACCGAAAGTGCATGGTTACGTCGTCAGTAATATAAAATATTATCGTATCCACATGGATTGTTGATTAAGCACTAGTGATTTCGCAAAGTAAGT
>JBBUKS010478525.1:0-16929 GCA_038050645.1 Hedychium gardnerianum
ATTCCTTGAGAGTAGAGGTCGTTATCAGTTGGGAGCAACTGAAGATAGTACAGGAAATTCTTAGCTTTCTGGGACTGGCTGGAGATTTGTAGAGGATGTTTCCAGCATTGCTCTGTCATTGACTTGACTGACCAGGAAGGGAGTAAAATTTACTTGGACAGAGGTTTGTGAGGAAAGTTTTCAAAAGTTCAAATAAAGACTGGTTACTACAACCGTCTTTGTGCTTCCCTCTTGGGAAGATGGATTTATGCTCTATGTTGGTGCATTGCTACAGGGGATAGATGCAGTTTTTGATGCAACATGGGTGGGTAGTATCGTATGCTTCTCGTCAGCTGAAAGATCACGAGGAGAATTACCCTATTAGTGATTTGGAATTAGCAGACAAAATTTTCATGTGATGAGAATGGTATCCTATGTTTTTTGCGGAAGGCCGTGTGTATCCGAGTCACACCCAAATAAGAGGATTTACTTCAGGAGGCATATCGATCCAGATTCGCGATCCATCCGGGTGGTGCCCGAATGTATAAAGACTTAAAGCACTCTTACTGGTGGAATGACATGAAAAAAGACATAGCAAATTTCGTGGCTCGATGTCTGATATGTCAGCAAGTGAAGGTTGAGCATCAAAGACCAGCAGGGTTGCCTTAGAAGATTCCAATACCAGAATGGAAGTGGGAGCATATCACTATGGACTTCGTGGTAGGGTTACCCCGAACACGAAAAGGACATGATGCGATTTGGGTGATTGTTGATCGATTAACCAAATTCGCACATTTTCTACCGATCTGTAGGACAAACTCTTTGGATCACTTAGTGGAGTTGTATTGTAGAGAGATTACCAGACTTCACGGTATACCTCTGAGTATTATATTAGATAGAGATCCACGCTTCACTTCACGATTTTAGAACAGCTTTTCACTGCAGACAGATGGACAGTCAGAGCACGCTACACAAACACTTGGGGATATATTGTGAGCATGCGTGATAGATTTCTGATGTAGCTAGGAGGATCATTTGCACTTGGTGGAGTTTGCGTACATCAACGAATAACATTCAGCTATTCAGATGACGTCGTTTGAGGCTTTGTATAACAGAGCTTGTCGATCTCCTACCTTATGGGAATAGGTTGGCAAACCACAGATGTTAGGGCCATAGAGCATTCAGCATGATGCAGAGTTGATACGTATCATCAGACGGAGGATGTCAGAGGCTCAAGATCAATAAAAGAGTTACGCGAATCGGAGACAGAGATTTTTAGAGTTAATGGGGAGCGACAATGTATTTTTTTTACGTGTCACACCCACTAAAGGGGTTGAAAGTTTTGGTCTAAAGGGAAAGTTGTCTCTTCGTTATATCGGACCCTTTTAGATACTAGAGAGGATAGGTGGAGTAGCCTATCCGTTGACACTACCAACGACCCTTGTGAGGGTACATAATGTGTTTTATGTATCCATACTGAGGAAGGTTGTGTCAGATCCTACTCATATTCTGAGGGATGTGTCGATTCAGCTCAAGAATGATGTAATCTATGAAGAGATTCTGGATCGCAAGGAGCGTCAATTGCAGAATAAAAATCATTCAACTGGTCAAGGTTGGATGACAACACCATACTGATGAGGAGATAACCTGAGAGCTTAAGGATGAGATCCAAGCTCGATACTCTCACCTGTATTACTTAAGGTGCGTGTAGTTTTTTTTGTGCTTAAACTGATTAACTATGCTATTGTGGTTATCACACATGAGTAGTAAATTTGGAGACCAAATTTTTATTAGTGGAGAGAATGTTAAATATGACAAATAAAAATAATAAAATAATGAGTGTTAATCGAGAACTAAGCTTATAGAATTTTCTAGAGAATTTTTAGGATTTTTTTTGGATCTAATCGGATTTAATATGATAAATTCGAGAGGATATAAATAATAAACTTTTAGAAAATCTATTTGGAACGTCAATTAAATTGGGAGTTCGTTAATTTCATTAACCTAGGTTGAAATTATTAACCTAATCTTTCTCTCTCCCTCACCCGACTCTTCTCTTCCTCTCCCGATCCAGCGTCGTCGTTGTCATTGTCGCCGTCGCCCGTTGCCGCCCTTCTCCGGAGGTGGCCACCGCCGCCCCAAACCCCGACCACTGCCATTGCCAAGCCACAGCCGTAGTTATCGATGCTTTCTCGATTTCCTTCATCTCCTCCTCTCCCGATCTCCAGTCGTCACCCCCATCCTCACCGACCGCTGCTGCCGTCCCTCTAGCCCGCGTCCACTGCCGGCGAGCCGCTAAGCTCAGCCAGCCATAGCCCACAACTACGGCCAAGCTGCGATTGCAGAGGAGCAGCCCTTCGACGCCACCTCCTCACGGTGAGATGACTATGCCATGCGGCACCTATATATAACCCGGCGTTCCGTTCCTATTCGTCGAAGATCGAGAAGAAAGCGATGATGTTCATCGAGGAATCCAAGGCCAGCCGACTCCCAGGAATCGAGGTGCTTCTCAAGGGTTGCATTACCCACGCCATCTCCCTCACGTTGCCCCGTGGCGCTTGCTGCTCCTCCGCCATCTCCGCCGCTGCTTCCGACGCCGTCTGGAACAGCTTCCTCCCCTCCGATCTGGAGTCCAGCCTCTCCTGAGCCGACCATCCTGTCGACTTCTCCTCCAAGAAGGAACTCTTCTTCCGGCTGTGTGACCAATCGACCCTCCTCGACGGCGGCAAGATGGTTAGTTACAATTTTCCGCAACGTTTCGCTATTTGATTTATGGTTCCCTATTTTGGATTCCTCACTATGGATTACTTTTTGAGGTTTGAAAGTTAGCTGATGTTGTGAATTGGGATACTTTGCTGGTTAGGGATTGGAGGGGGGAAATCGGGAAATTTTAAGAGAAGCATCATTTCTATTTATTTGATGTTTGTCATGTTGCGTGTGCAGATTTTCTCACTGGATAGATCCAGGGGAGCCACGTACTTCATATTTTCTGGTAGAGAACTAGCCATTACGTGGGCTGATACGAACTCCTACTGGAGATGAGTTCCGGAACCTGATTCCAGGCATGTAATAACAAATGTTCTTCTTTTCTTCTTCTATTTTGTTTAGTCATTGAATGCTTCTTATTTTTAAGTATAACTCTGTAATCGAAGTCTTAATCATTAACTTTTTACAAAGTTTCATTGTTCTTTTTTTTTTTTATTAAAATGACCAACATTTTTTGATCATGCCTTTTCTTCTTGTCATGGCCAATCCCTTTGTCTAATGCCATAGTGGCAACAAGTCTCCTAAAGTAGGGGTACATAGATAGGATTTATAATGTCAAAGTGAATTGAATAACCCAATTATCTCAAAAGCTCGAACTTTTATGATGAGATTAATCTTTGTATTTATACTCCCCTTCATGTGTAGATGGAGTGTACGTCGCTTGAGAAGCCCAAATCAAGCGCACAAATTAATCAGCAATTATTTTGTATCATGCTTGTTTTTCATGTCATAAAGCATGGATTATATAGAGATCAAATGTATTTTGATGTATGATGTTACAATTGATGGACTTGCCTCTTACCTCAAAAGCTTAAACAAATCATTGTATTTATATGCTTAATACTCCCCTTTAATGTCTTGGTGGACATGCTTCATTTGGCAAGCCCAAACCGAACTCGAGCTAATGAGATAATGTTATTTAAACCCAAACTCTATTCCCATGATAAAGTTGATGCTATTGACTTACTTTAAAAGCTCTAGCTATTCATCCTTGGTATACAAATACTCTTGTGTTTTAGCTACCTTATTGTGCAGGATGTACCATTGTTGCTTGTCTAGTCTATGTATCAAGCATGTATAGTTACATACAAGCACACATTGTACTGTGAGATATGGACATCACATTTTGTTCTGCTTTTACTTGTTCAACTCATGTTTTAAAATCGAATTAAACTTTGCAAGGTGCTACGAGTTACTGAACAATTAAATGTGCAAACTATCTCTACAGGTTCTCAGAGGTTGCTGAACTCCTAAGTGTATGTTGGTTGGAGATTCGTGGGCGCTTCAAATGCAAAATGCTTTCTTCCAAAACAAGATATGCTGCCTATCTCATCTTCAAGCTATCTGATCGAGCTTGTGGCCTGGGCCGTCCACTCCAAGAGGCATCAGTAAGACTTGGAACAGAGTCATCCACTAGCGTGGTCTGCTTACAGCCCAGCGACATGTACGCGCATATGCATGCTCGGAGGAACATGGTTTGGTTCAGGCGTGGTTTGCACTGGAGACGACGAGTACTGACGGTCCATGAGAGTCAAGAAGCAGATGAGGAAGCCGCTGGCCGTGTTCCGCAATCGAGGGATGATGGATGGATGGAAATCGAGCTGGGTGAGTTCTACAACAGCGGGGAAGAGGACGAGGAGGTGGCTGTAAGTTTGCGGGAAGTGGAAGGAGGGCACTGGAAGATTGGCCTGATTATCGAGGGAATTGAGATCAGGCCTAAAAAGTAATGCAAATTTCCAAGTCTCCAACTTTGTTCTCTGAAGAGTGATCCAAAAGTTTGTATTATGGTACTGTGGTACCGTTCACTCTTGCCCCTTACTTTTAGCATCCATTGGAGCAGTAAATTCAACTGCAAATGTTGCATATTTTAGCTTCAAAAGAGATTTGGGATGCAGATGAGTGATAAATCTTTGTTCTTTAGGATTTTGATCAAGGTTTTGGAAGGTGCCACTGAGAGAATATGCTCCATATTGTGAAAGAATATTGCTTCCTCGCCAATGATTGCTTGTTGAATATGTTCTAGAGCATCATCCACATTACTGATTCCTTATCCAATTATTTGAGATTTAAAAGTGAAGGGAAATTATTTTAAGTATTAATACTAGCTAAATTTATGCACTATTAAATTACTTTGTCAAACCAATTACAACGTATAATAATTAGCTTTATCAAAATTTAAGTTGTTATATATTCTAATAGTTTTGATAAAAAAAATACTACATACTTATTAGGATAAAGATATTTTTGAAATAAAAAAATAGAATAAAATAGTAATGAAATAAAAAAATTTGTAGGATGAAAAATAGGATAAATCATTATGATGATATTTTTATAAAATTAAAATGCCCTAGTGATTAAAAGGATAATAAATGACGTCCTTCTAATTTTTACCTAAATTCTAATTTGGTTCATTTCAAGATAATTTTCAAATTTTAATTTGGTACATTTCAGGATAATTTTCAAATTATGTACCTAATTTTCATGATATCCAAATCATTTATCATATTTCCAAAATTCTTTTCTTTCTTTTTAGATCCATCAAATAGTTTTATCTGATAAATTTAGATAACTCTAAATCATACAAATTAAAACTAATGTATTTTTAAAAATCTCCTTGTCCATCTGAATTTAATAATATAAATTTAGAGTAAATTTTTAAAGTTTGATAAAAATTATCACAAGCTCATATAAGCCTTGGGACAATGAAACCAACACCATCAATGAATTTTTAGTACTCCCATTTTTCAAAAAATAATGTTAAACTTTTGAATATTTTAAATGATATATGTTTATTAGTCCGTTTCATTTGAAATTGACTGATGAGCCGAGAGAATTTTGAATTATTTTAAATCAAGACTAATGTATTTTTGAAAACTTTTTTTGATATATTCATATAGTCAAATATGAATTTGGTAGCATAAATTTAGAATATATTTTTTTAAAATTAATAGAATAAAAACTTAAAGATATATTCTCAATTTAATTTATCGATCTCAATTTACTCTATCAATATGATGGTATATAAAAATTAAAGGAATTTTTATGAATATATTAATATTAATTTTGATTCAAAGTAATTTAATTTTTTTTAAATCTATCAATTAATTTCAGATAAAAAATTTTAAAATTGATTGATAAATTTATAAAAAAAAATAGAAAGGTATTTTGGAAATATGATATACGATTTGGATATTATAAAAATTAAATATGTGATTTATATAATACGGAAACATATTTACACGGGTCAATAAAATTTTCGATGGCATGCCAAATTCGGTATATTTCAAATCGTGCCGCACATGAAACCGATTGCTCTCCCGGCCCCTACACGACCGTCAACACCTTACATAAGTCCACTCCCCGCCTCTCTCTTTCTCCTCCCGCATCACCCGCGGTACTTTTTGCGACATTTTTCTCGGCGACGAATCAAAACGTCGGGTTTCGCATGCTCAGATCCCATATTTTTGCCTCCAGTGGCTTCTTTTCCAGCCGTAATTTCTTCTATCGTTTGTAAGCGGTAACCCGTTCCACATTCTCAAAGTTTTGTTTCTTGACTTGTAATTTTCTTTTTTTACTTCTCTGGTGGGTTTGTTCTGTTCATTCATTTTCTGGTCGAATTTTAGATGATTTAGTACTGAAATTGTTGTTGATTTTGATTTAGAAAAATATGTCTTTTGCACAGATTTCATAATTTCTGATTTTGTTTGGCCTAGGGTTTCAGGATTGGAGTGAGACGACAAGGGAATCCATGGCCAACCGACTCGGCGAGCCGGGAATCGAGGTGCTTCCCGAGGGCTGCATCCACTACAAGAAAATCCTAAAATAGTGATGGAATTACCGACGGAATATTGATTCCGTCGGAATATACCGACGGAATTCATATTCCGTTAGTATATGTAACAAGTTTACCGACTGAATCTATATTCCGTCGGTGATAAATAAAAAAATACTAAAAAAAATTGTAATTTCTAACGAAAATTATATTCCGTCGGGAATTACCGACGGAATAGGGTTTCTATATTATTATAATTTGATTAACTTTGCTTCAATATTATTATAGTAATTTTATTTAAATTTGTTATAATGTGTAGTAGTTTTAGTTAAAATTATTATAATATGAATAAAATTATTACACATTATAATAATTTTGATAAAAATTACTATAATAATATTGAAATAATGATATTTTCATGATAAAATGTTGCGATGATATTTTTTAAAACTAAAATGCCCTTTTGATCAAAAGAGTAATAAAGGATATTCTTTGATTTTTGTTTAAATTTCTTTTATATGTTATACTATAAATTCGGTTAATTTAAAACGGGGCCGGGCATAAGTTTCTTTTTTATTCCATGCCAAATTCGGCCTAATTCAAATTGGATCGGGCATGACACGAAAGAAAAATAGCCTATTGGACAGGTAGCTTGCCCGGCCCATTAACGACCGTTGACACCACATAGGTATTCCCGCCTCTTTCTCTTTCTCTTTCCCTCTTTCTCTTTCATCGCCTGCGACATTTTTATCGGTGACGAAACAAAAGCTCGGGTTTCGCATGCTTCGATCCCAGATTTTTGCCGTGGCCTCTTTTCTAGCCGCAGCTGTTACTCGTTCCACATTCTCAAAGTTTTGTTTTTTGACTTTTAATTTTTTTTTTGACTTCCCTGGGTTTTGTCCTGTTTAGATGGATTAGTGTTCAAATTGTTGTTAATTTTGGTTTAGAAAAATCAGCCGTTTTGCACAAATTTCATAATTTCTAATTTTGTTTGGCCTAAGGTTTCAGGGTTGGAGTGAGAAATCGCCAATTTCCTGATGGAATTGGACCGCACCTGTTCCGCGGAGGAAAATATATCTGATTCGAGGAAGGAGGAGGGGGATGCGAAGGAGACGACCATGCTACTGATGCCGGCTACTAATGGAGGCATCTCAGCCATCTGCGATCTTAGATCGAGGAGAAAAGTTCAGTGGAACTATCGCAGTGGCAACAATCTGGTAGAGGTGCTGGAATCCGAACCAAGGCTGGTTGCTGATATTTTAGTCAATTCCTAAGAAATTCTTCCTGTAATTTGTGGCATTAGATGCTCCTGCTCGTTCTGTTATCATCAAATGGTTAGTGTTTAACAATTAGTTGCTTGTTTTGTGAAGAGAAATTTTGGTGAATTTGTTCTTCATTTGACTTTTGGGCTATTGCATTTGGCTATTAATCATGAACTGGTTTTACTTGATTATCTAATTCTCATTCCTTTTTTCCTGTTTTTCTGCAGTGATTCAAGTGACTTTGAGGATAAGTATGTTGGCTCTCATTTCTCTCAAATTATGTACACCTATTTCCAATGCATTTCATGGTTAACCGATCGTAACCTTTTTTTACAGCTCCATTGCTAGTTCCTTGAGTTGGGAACAGATGATTATTCATTGCATTCATTTCTTTTGTCGCCTGCATGACCAAAGGTATTAGTCGTAAATTAACACCAAAAATCCTTTCAAATTGGATCTTTTGGTTAATCTTATGCTGATTCTGTAAAACTGATATATCATTGAGATAGAAAGTGATTGTTTTCTATGAAATTATTTCCTTCTATCCTCTTCCATTTCATTTGTGTTCTAATGTGTGGAACAAACTCAGTCTCCCTTGTTTATGATTCATCTGGAAAATTGAGTTTAGTGTTTCATGTTTATTCATCATTTCATGAAAAAAAAGAGACACACATTAGGAGTTGGGACCAATTTGATTGATGTTCTATCGGAAGTGTAATGCCTATCACAGCACCACCTTATGATGGGAAGAATGCACGAGCACAAAAGAAGAGAGAACCTTGGTTAGTTAGGTCAGTGAAAAAGATAATTCAGACACTAGCTCTTCAACCAACTCCTCCATCACCCTCCTTTCAATCTCCTTGCTCAGTTCACACACTTGCAGCCACCTTGTTTCATCCGATTGCCTTCCAGCCACCTCGTCCATAGCTAACCTATCTGCCACAATGCCAATGTGGCTTGGCTCCTCGGGTACCCACTTATTGCATACCAAATGTTTTTTGACAATCAACCAAACTTGCTCGGCCACTGTGGCATCACTATCTCTGTCTTTCCAAGGCTCATGGCATCGTCTTCGGGTCCATGGATATGCTGCGAACAATGTAGCCTCGCTGATGTCTATTAATGAAGCATTTATGGAGTCGAACAGCAGCTTCCGGCTGGAGTGCTTCTCTTGGCATTTATTTTCCTTGTCTTCCATATGCTGGGACTCATACAGTAGAGATGGATTCAAAGGACTGTCAAGTGAATGCCACCCTTTGTAAACCATCCTCTTCTTGCTGTCTAGTCCGGAGGACAATAACAAGTTCTGGAGAAAGACAAATTGCTCGTGCTCTTCATCCGCCTTCACGAAATCCATAAAAGGATTCAAGGACTTTGGTGATGCCAAGTCCAAGCAGGAGGTGCAACCTGATAATGAACGAGTGTTGGATTCGATTGGTGGGGACCTAGAAACTGCTGCTGAATTAGATTGGCGTTATAAGCAAATTCTGATAGACCATGTGCATAACTATAAGTAGAACTAGGTATATAGTACTTAAGTGGACATCCAACAGTAGTACCTCCTGATGCCAGAGACAAACCAAAGTTGATATCAAATTGTAATGTTGCTCGAGAAACTGAACTGCTGTTAGACTTATCCTGTTCTTCTGCAAAGTTTCCAGATGTTTGAGATTTTTCAACAGGAGCCTGCAAATCATGTGCACCACAATTAAGGAGTAAAAAGAATGATTTAGCAATCTACGATGAATTATAGATAAAACATGAGGGATTCTAAATAGCATACGACTACATAAAGGAAGAATATATGAGGAGGGGGAATTTCTTACCCCAGGAAACATTAAGATTTCAGTTGATCTGTCATATGATTCATCAGAATCACCTAGGGTTTGTTGTGTGAAAGCAACATTAAAAGACGATAAAACATCATTAATTGAGGGAACTATAGAATGCTTGTATCCTCTTGGCTTTTTGCTTCTAGATAAGAAAAAACTTGAGATCTTGTCCTTCAAAGATGACCTATTATTTGGCTTGTGAGCCACTTTTCGAACAGTGGCTTTGGAGATTGAGTAACTAGACATCCCTGCATTAAGCTCACCAGCTTCATGACTTGAAGGAATGGAGAGAGACTTCAATCTAGACAAGTTCTTCTGGGAATTTTCTTCAGTGCATTCATCTTTGGGACTAATTTTTGACATAAGCACAGAGAGTGCATTCAGGTCATATTCTGCATCAAAGTTAGAATGAATAAGTTCCTCATTGGTTCTTTCTTTCTTCAACTCGGGAATGGCAAGCATCTCCCCTAATGTGCTTATGGATCTCCTCGTGTATCTTGGCTCCTGAAAATTGTTGTTTGATTCTACCAAAGCTAGCTGCTCTGAAAGCTTTTTCTTGGCTTCTATAATAACCAATTCAGGAGAATGTGACGATTGATCGAAAGATGAGGCTGATAGTGGACCGCCACTTCTATTGATGCCCCAAGAACACTCCGCAGCTGAAGTTACAATCTCAGAGTGGCTTGCACTTTCAACCTCATCTTCCAAGCTCTCATGACCAGTGCATCCATTTGATAATACAGAGGACGATATGGCTTCATCTTCTATGTTTCTACCTAGATTTTCTCGGTCCTGCTGCCTTAAACCCTCAACTGCTTCTCTTGAACTTATTGATTCATCGCATGTAAGAGCTCCACTAGAGCTATGTAATGTTGGGAAGTTGCTGGCAAGTATAGTCTTTGTGTTGTAGGGTTTTTTAGGGCTAGGCTTCAGTATAACTATCCTTGTCGGCTGAGATAAAGCATCAGGTCTAGGCTCAGTGAAACTGGTGCTCCAGTGATGCTCATTTGGTTTTCCCACACTTTTGTCAGAATCCGATAGTCCCAGTCTTTCCAAGGATCTGTTAGCTTTCCTGCCCATGGCATTGGAAGGTTTCATCACAGTAATACGAGTTTTCTGAGAAGGTCGAGAAAGGCTCCATGGGCCTGTTAGCTTTCCTGTCCTTGGCTCAAAGATACATTTTGTGAACATTGAGTTTGGTTCTTCCAGGAATTTAAGGAACAAATCTCTGTTTGAGTTCAGAACCTCAACTGCATCTTGGAACTTTGAATCAAGAAGCTTGCCATCAGTAGCCAAGTTTTTTGCTTCTACAAACTTCTCCCGAACAAGGGCCATTCGTCTTTGATATGAATCCTCATCATATCTTAACTTCTGCGGCCACTGCTCTTCGAACCAAGTATCCTTTGGTAGTTGATCTACTTCATATATATCTCTATACACTTCTTCAGGTGTGAAAGATTGAATCTCACATGCCATTGGGTTCCCGAAGTAGTCACCCTTCTCCTGCCATTGACACTGTCGAAACTCTCCCGCCAAACCATTGCTTAAATTGTTATAATTTTGAACTTTTGCCTTGCTTGTCACTGAATTCTGCTCGACAACACCCGGTGTGATCTTTCTAGATTCAGTATCTCCACACATTTCCTGAGTTATAAGCATATTAGTTGGTGTTCCATCCCAAATTCTATTAGCAGAGCTACTCCTTCATTCACTGCTTATCTGTGGTTAGGTACAAATTAGAATAATATAATAACAAACATTTAAGATTGCATACTTGTTTTCCTTCTATATCCTCCACAACAGGATCTTTACCAGCTGCAAGAAATTAATATATTGATATTAATAATAGCAGCCGAATATGGAAATTACAGTTCATCCTGATTCGAAATTTCAATAAAGATGTAAAAAAGGAAACTACTACCACGTAAATACATGTGTGAAGGAAAAAAAAGAAGAAGATAGAACAATATGTAATGGTGAAACATTGTGATAAGGATGGAACAAAAAGCAGGCATTTAAAGCATTGAACAAGAAACAAGCAAAGGATTCCGCACCTACAACGACAACAACAAAAACTATTACCAAAGAAGAGATTGATGCCTTTTATGAAGGGAAAAATACTCGAAAATTATGGGGCATAGAGATCGCTCCTACAGGAGTTCTGGGATTAGTCTTTGATAGAAGAAAAATCATTCATAAGGAAGAAGGATGATGCAAAATGAATAGAATGAGGGGAAAAAGAAGATATATTGACGATTAACAAAAAGAACCAACAAATCTGTCGGAGGCAATTTGAAAGCGAACAGGAAGCCGGACGACTGTGCTGCAATTTCTCAGTAGAAATTTTGTTTTCTTATGAAAAAATTGCAATCAGAAAAGCTAAAGAAAGATTCCGAGGAGAATCGCTACAAAAACACATCCAGTAAACTACCCAGAAGCTAACCGAGCTCAAACATCATCCGAAATGTCAACAAATTAATCGGAAAAACACGAAAAAAACTCGTCCCTTGTTCCACGGCCGCCAAGAGAATCAGCAGTGAGGGAATCAGTTCGACGTGGCACATCAATCGGTCAACGAAATTGTTACAGAACAGTGGCAACCCAGAAAAAAAAGTGTGAAAATTCTCGAAATGCTCAAACTCGGAGCACAGGAAGCAAAATCCACCGCCAAAACACCCACGGGAATGTTGCAATCCTCCTCGGAATGCGATCTTCGAGCTCCGACTATCGAGATCGGAGTCCAAAAGTGGTAAGGAAGAAAAAAAAGAGATGCAAGCATGGGTAAAAAAAAAAAGCGAGAACATGAAAAAAGGAAACAGAGATCCATGACCGACCTCACTCCCTTCAGGCTATCGCCGCCGCTTAACCTCAAATGCCACCGCTCCCTCCGCCGCCGGCCGCCGGCCGCCGTGCTCGCATACTTTACTCTCTCAATCGCTGCGTGTAGTTGGAGTGGGCGAGGGAGAGACTGGAGATATGAAGGCAAACGAATTAGTTTTAGTATGGAGAAAATTTCACTTTGCCTCCAAAATTATCAAAAAAATTAGTTCACATCCTTGTAAAAAAAGGGAAGATGCAATATATCATTTACACTTTTTTTACTTTTAATAAAATAAAATATTCATCCTAACAAAATTTAAATCTAAATACCTTTTATAAACATAATTATTTTGATTTTTTTTTTCAGAATTATCTATTTATATATTTGATATACCTTGGTGTATTATTTATAAAAAAAAATTTCAACATCAATATTATTTATTTACAAATGTCTAAAATTTACTTTCTAAAATGTATATTTTCCCCGTTAAAATTTACATTTACCAAAAAAACGAAAAATAAAATAAAATAAAACGGTGCAAATGTAGAGCTGGATAACCTTCGCTTCGCCTGGCGATTTCGTCGGCGATCTGCATTTCTTCCTCCGCCTTAATGCCTCCTCTGCGTCCTCCGACGTCTTTCTGATATGCCTCACCCGATGCTCTCCTCCTTGATGCCTCGTATGGCCGCTCCCTCCTTCCTCGAAGTCGACCCATGTGGCTTCTTCCGCCTCCCATTCCCCCTCAGCGACAGATCCTTCCCCCTTCGCCGCCACTCACAGCTGAGCCTCTGCTTCCTTCTTCCATCTCGCCGAATTCGCCTCATCCCCTCTAGCCGCCTCCGTCCTCATCGTTTTTCTGCTGCCTTCGTCCCCTCCAAGTCCGACTCTGAACATGATGAGCCCGTTGAGGTAATCTTCCCTCGCTTTTCCACCATCAAAATTGTGTTTTTTCTGTGTTAATTTTGTATACCTATAATTAACTTGGCTATTTGCTGGTGAAGGGTGTGGAGGCAGCGGTCGTGAGCCCGAAAGGGAAGCATAGCAGCCAGATGACGAAGCGGGTGACCTTTGGCCTTGGCATCGGACTGGGTGCTGGTGGAGTTGTGCTGGCTGGGGGATGGATGTTCACGGCAGGGGTGGCTGCGGCGGCGTTCCTTGGAGGTAGGGAGTACTTTGAGTTGGTCCGAAGTCGGGGGATTGCCGCTGGGATGACACCGCCACCAAGATATGTATCGAGGGTTTGCTCGGTTATTTATGCTCTCATGCCCGTACTGACTCTGTACGTTCACTATCCCTGGATGTTCTTCAATTTTACATTTCAAATAGCACGATCATTCTATGTTTCGAGCTAGAGCTGTTTAGTAGATCAGAAGGGGTGGGGAAAGATACCTCATGTTAGAATTATGCCAAATGAAAGGGGAAAAGAGGAGGAAGAAAGTCTGCAATTCTTTTAGGTGAACTGCTGTAGATTGAATGAATGTCAAAAACTCATAGTTCTGTTGACACCAATTTAAATGCTATGCCTTGTACAAGGATTTTTTTTAAAAAAATTTCCAAGTCATCTTCTTGCCCTTCTGCAGTATACTGTGATTAATGGCTTTAGATTGTGATCATGTGCTCCTTACAGTAATAGGTTTAATGTTATTAGTGATATTGTATTGCATAGAGTTCAACAAAGGATAACATTCATTTAGCTGTTCCAGATAGTTGGGAGTAACACGACTCGATGATTTTGATAAAACTTGTTGCTCTTCTTGTCATACTCTTATTTTCAAATTTGCAACACAATGTGTAGAAGAAAGACTTATTACATTGAGATTTCCATACGCTGTTACCTGGAGTTGGCACTTTTCTACCTGAGTAGTATCTGATTTAGATTAAGAAAGCTTAGCATGCACACTAAATTTTCGCAACTTATTCTTGATTATTGAATTATTTTGGACAGGTATTTTGGAAACATAGATGTGTCAGCGACATCATTTGCATTTATTGTTGCAACTGCACTGGTGCTACAGAGAGGAAATCCACGTTTTGCACAGTTAAGCAGTGCTGTTTTCGGGCTCTTTTACTGTGGTTATCTTCCTAGTTTTTGGGTTAAGCTCCGCTGTGGTCTCCCAGTTCCTGCATTAAATACTAGTATGTCAATGTCTTTTCTTCTTCCTCTTATTTCTTTATTCTTATTCATTACTTCACATAAGATCTATAAACCAAATTCTATCTTCTTCAATTTAGCGGCCTGAAGTACATTATGCGTACTAGAGCAACTGATTTTATGCTTTCTAAGTATGGAGGTGCAGCATCTATCACACAACAATGCCTAACTATGGAGTTTATAATTAGTCAAGTTCTTAGTTTTAAATATCATCATATTGAACTAATGCTTTAACTTTTGGGCATACTGTAAAAATTAGCCCGAGGTGTGGAACTCCATAAATGTTCCCATTCTTCTAGCTGGATACCTGTTCAAATTTGCTCTGAGCCATGCGAGGTGAAATGCAATCAATTAAACCTGATCCATCTGGATTTTTAGCCAAGTTGTTGAATACCTCATTATATTCAACTTATTGAGTCATTAACTTGATGGACTGCAGTTTATATTTTAAACAAGAGATGCTGTTCCAATGATATCATATATTTCACACCTGTAATTGTCTTAAGTTCTTATTCTCTTGATACTCTTGGTATGCAGAAGTAGGACATGTATGGCCTGTTGTTCTTGGTGGGCAGGCTCATTGGACAGTTGGACTTGTTGCAACCTTGATATCTATTAGCAGCATAATTGCAGCAGATACCTTCGCGTTTCTAGGAGGAAGGGTAAGTTTTTCTCTCATAGATATATGCAGGTTAAGAAACACATTTCTCCCAAAGTGGTTATTGCATACAATTTTAGTTGAACTTCATAAACTATTGCTATATTTTAAAACATATATAGTATGAATATTATTTGTTGCATCAAGTAACTTATCTGGAGAGTAGTTCTCTCTGAAGTTTGATGCCATACTAGTTACTACTATTCAATTGACCATTTTTCTAATTTCTTTTGCGTCTATATAATTTCTCCTATCCGTTAGCATTGAAGAAATATTAAATCTTTATTGAAATTGACCTTTGATGAAATTAGCAAATAGAAACCACCCATCAGTATTCTTATAATAGATTCCAAATCTGCATGCCTCCTGACTTCCCGTGAGAATTCACTCCTAGTCAATATTTAGTTAATGAAATACATTTGTGTTTATGTTATTGAAGTTCTATATTAATTATGTGTTAGATATTGAAGTAGAGAACAGTATAAAAATAGAGAAAACCAAACTCGATGGAATATTTGATATTGAACATATTTGTGGCATAGCCACTACAATCTTATAAAGACATCATAGATAGTTCTAGAATGACATTAGTTATTGCAAAAATAAATTGATCATCATCTACTAGGTTCATGAAACCTCACAATGCATGCATCCGTCTTAATTATATGCATGCATATGCATTAATTCTTAGCATGCATGCATGTGCATTAATTCTCAAAATTAACTTTTAACAGTGGAAAGGCGCGAAGTATTTGATGTGGAGATGCCCTTCTGATAACTATATAAGCACCAGAAGAGGTAAATTAGAGGTACGATGGTTCTCTTATTCTAGTAAGCAGAGGTCACTCTTCTTCTTCTTCGTTCTCTCTTCTTCTCTTCTCCTCTTGTCGGTAGCTGACTTGAGCATCGGAGGGGCCATGTCGGTAGAGTTGACCCAGTCTTAATTCATGTTGATATCTCAGGTTGCTGAATCTCACGGGGTGTGGGCGGTGGATCTAGCTTTCCGTGGAGGAGGAGCCCGAGAGAACATAAAAGGAGACCATCAAATTAGTGTCGTTTGTGGGAAAATTCTACAAAAATCTACTATGACTCAATCTGGAAAAGCGGCAGTGAAGCAACAGCCAAAGTATTTCATTGAGTCTTCACAACCCTCATTGCCAAAGATCAGCAAGGGCGATGGAGATTCAAAGCTATGAGAAAGGATATCTCGCATGGTAGCAACAATCATAGATGAAACTCTATGACCAGAAGTTGCTCCTCGCATACCCGAGGAGAAGGAAGCGGTTCCGGTGGGGATACCACTAGCAATTGCTCCATTACTCCTGCCACACATAGCTCCAGGGGTGATACCTCTCAATATTGGCCTTACAAACGATCGATCAATGATACACCTGTTATACCACCTCCGATGAGGAGGAGCCCGAGCGAGCAGAAAAGGAGACCATCAAATTGGCGTTGTTTGTGGAAAAATCCCACAAAAAGCTACTATGACTCGATCTAGAAAAGTGGCAATGAAGCAACAGTCGGAGTATTATGTTGGGTCTTCACAGCCCTCATCGCCAAAGATCAGCGAGGGAAGTGGAGATTCAGAGCTACAAGAAAGGATATCTTACCTGGTAGCAACAATCATAGACGAAACTCTACGAGCAGAAGGTGCTCCTCGCATACCCGAGGAGAAGGAAGCGGT
>JBBUKS010478544.1:0-16926 GCA_038050645.1 Hedychium gardnerianum
ATTGAGCTCTATCCCCTACTATATCATCATCTATATTTAAATAAATTTTATCTTGTTTTATTGTTGCTAACCAAGTCCAGCAAAAGAGGAAAAATAAAGCTATGAAGGCTCACCAAGGAATTCATCTGTAAGGTTAGTAAAAGAATAAAAAAAAATCAGCAATGAAGATCCAACAAAAGTGAAAAATGCAGCTATGAAGCAAGATAAACTGCCAATAATGAAGGCTAAAGAAAAGAATCTAGCTATAGGTTGTTAAAAGGAAACAAGGAATATTCGAGAATGAATGAGAATAGAAAATTAATGATGGTGATTGAACAAATCAGTAAAACGTGGAGACGATAATCAATCTGCAGAGGGTGCGATGAAGGAAACAATCTATAATGATAAGGAGGGTTCATTCTGTATGCCTGTGTTGCTTGTGCAGTGATGGAGGATATGACGCCCTAGCCACCTGCAGGGGTCGGGAGGTTCCCCCTCCCCCCGTGCAGTGGAGCCTAGCGAAATGGGGCTTGGAGGACAGAGGATGACCACACTAGCATGTGGGAGCATATGGGACACTTCAGACATACCGGTGGCAGTAATGGACACAGGAGACGATTACAGGACATCGACAACAGAGGCAACCTGCCACCTTGTCATTCAGTTTTGTAGAATATATTGTAAATATGGGTAGTTTAATTTAGGCAGATCAGATTTTATTTATTTAGGCAGATCAGATTTGATTTGATTGTATTTCATTCCATAAATAAGTAGAGAAGAAGTGTATAAATAAGATCCTCATGTACAGATTTAATACATCAAGTATTTTGAGAAATACAATACCAGCTCTTCCTCTCATATCCCTCAGCAGAATTCTTCAACAGAATTCTTCAACACTCGGCAGAATTCTTCAACTCTCAGCAAAATTCTTCAAGTTTCATTATGCATGACAAGCAGGAGGCCCCAGTATCGATGAATGATGATAGTGATCGCCTAGATGGAGTGTTGGTACTCATGATCGCACATGTACACCATACCTTAGACCACTGCTCAGATCTGATACTTCATCAGACATGACATGAGCTGGAATCCATGGACACTCATATGTTTGTGCCTCTTGATGATAATATTTTAACTTTCATAAAAAAAAAAAGAGAGAGAGAAGAGAAAAGAAGGTGAATTACAAGATTGTTAGTTTAGGGTTTTGATTGAAGGCATCACAGGGGGAAAAAAGGAAAAAATAATAAAATAGAATAAGGGGAAAAAGGACAAGCTTATAATTGGCGAGAAGAAAAAAGATCTTAAAAGATGAAACTAGTGGGGAGAAAGAATATAAAGATAAATGCTAATAATTTAAGAGGAAAATCAAAATAAAAGAATGAGTTAAAGAAGAAAAAAGAACAATAATAAAAACCAAAATAAACTTAAAAGGGACCAAGAGAAAGGAACATAAAGGAGAGTAAAAAAAATTTTAAGAAAAAAGTTATGGGCATGAAGCAATATGAGAAACTGCATTTCCAAAAGCAAATTTCATTGTTAAGCTTCATGTGTAGAAATGATATCACGTTCATGGGTAAGGAAGAGATTTGTGTGACCGAGATATTTCTGCGGTCGAGGATGGAGATGAAATTTCAAAAAAAAAAAATTGGTTTTTGTGTTTACATACATACACACATATATATAATAAGGTTAATAGGCGACCACAGAAAAAGAAGAGGGCAATACAACAAGGGAATGATAATAGAAAGATATACACAACAATAGAGTAGAAGAACTAGGGCAAAGGAAAATAAAATTAAGAGGACACGACACTTAAGAGTGCATGAAGATAAAGAGAGGATAGATTAGGAATAAGATATAGAATACCAAAGAAAGAAAAACAAAAGAATTAACATTTTATTTGTAAGGAAGAATAAGGAGAAAAGGAAACAAACCAAGTATAAAAGTGCGTATGATTCGTGGATGAGGGCAATGTTGAGAATGATGGTGAATTAAAGGATAACTAATACTAAGATCGAATTAGCAAGTTTCAGCATTGATACCATGTTGGAAATTGGCAATTGTATTAATTGAAACCTTATCTAATACATGGGATCCTAACCTCTTATAATAAATTGATAAGATGACTTATTCTTCATAAAATAAGTGACTTTTCTAATAAAAACCCTAAAAACTCCAACAAAATTTTCTAAAGTAACTTATCTAAAAAA
Organism: Hedychium gardnerianum; assembly: GCA_038050645.1. Taxonomy (NCBI): domain Eukaryota; kingdom Viridiplantae; phylum Streptophyta; class Magnoliopsida; order Zingiberales; family Zingiberaceae; genus Hedychium; species Hedychium gardnerianum. The sequence continues at coordinate 2,190 of JBBUKS010478544.1, forward strand.
AATTAAAGAGGTTTTTTTATATCCCATAATTTAACGAATATTTTTATACATGGTTACAATTTTCTCACAGATGCAAATAAATTATCTTCCCTAAGAGAATTTGATATAATAAATGAGTTAATCAAGAGAATCATAATACTATGAAAGTTATTTCAGCTAAACCCAAGTGATAAAAATTTGAGATAATTTTTGGCTGCAAATAAAAAATTTAAAGAACACTCACATTCTATTAAAAGGGTGGGTTAGAGATAAAAATTTGAGATAATGTTCAAATTAAAAGGGCGGGTTAGAGAACACTGACATTCTATTAATTGGAAAAAAAAAATGTCTCTCCTTATAATTTGTCTCAAAGTTTGTGTTACAGTATTAACAAATTGAAATATTTTCTCATTTAATCAACTCATTTAGAGGACCATTCAGGTATTTTGTAACTATTGAACCAATAATTGTGATAATAATGACCAACTTTAATTTGGTGAAATTTTGTAATGCACATTGATATCTCTGGAATATCTTTTGCCCCCATTGACCATTTAATCCTATCTAAAGGTCAATGATCAATGAAGTTCTGCAGTATTTTCAGTGAGATATTACTAAACTGTATCTTCAAGTCTTTAATGCATCGAACACTTATGCGAAAATAAAAAATTGGTGGAGGTCCATCTGAAACAAAAAAGAGACAGCTATAGATGGAAGAGACTGCCACTTTCTTGTAATTATTCTAGTACACCCAAATTGAGAAAAAATATTTCATGAAGGTATAAAACAAAATTCTTCTAAGACAAGTCAACAGATGAATAATATTCTGAGAAATGGAAACCATGAAGCTTGGAGTTATATATGTATAGTAATAACAAAGCAGCTTTCCATCATGCCATATGTCTAGATTCCACAAATTTTCAAATTATGGCAAGGTCTCAAAAGAAATATCGTTTATAATGAAGTTAATTTGGTTTAGCTTGCCATAAGAGCTCTTATAGAAAGTAATGCCTGACCTGCAGAATTGGGATACAAGCATTTGTTCGCTTAGCTTGAGCATTCTTCATAAAATGTGATTCATCTGCAACAACAATCTGAGAAAGAAGCATTACAACAAAAGGCTAAGCACCAAGTAGAAAGGTTTATGCCAACATGAAGAGGTGCAGTACCATATATCTAAAACTAACTCCTTTTAAGAAAACATGGTTTTGAAAGATCTCTGATTTTGGAAACAGAAGCTCACAGCAGAGGGAGACAAAATGTATCCCAAATTTAATTATAGAGGTTTGAAATTTGTAACAAAAAAAAAAGAAACCTGCAACGATGTTAAATAAAACATTAGCAAAGTTAACTAAAGTGTTCCTATCATCATCATAATCAACATTTTCATTCTGACCTTGCAAATGCAAGTAATAGAGATCAAGTTCTAAAATATCATTCCTTGCTAAAGTTTCAGTATCCAACCAAAACAAGACAATGACGGTACCTCGTCAACACTCAGCATGCGATAAAGTGTGTTGAGATGAATTTGGATGCACTTTACTCCTTTAATCCCCTCCACTAAGTTTATTTAGTTCTAAAAATATAATTATAGCAATTAGATAATCAAATGAGTTAAAGCATTATTACGTTGTACTATGCCAACACTAAACATGCTTCAACATGTAGCAAAGTGTATCAAGATGAATTTGTTTACACTCAAAAGGCTTCAATATAGAAAAGTGGAGGGATGAAAAGTGAAAAAAATAATAAGGGAACATAAATAAAAGGAAGATTCAACCTTTTATCTACATTCACTCATTTTCCCACTTTCGTATCCATTGAGGCTAGGAAAATTTATTGCTTACTAGACCTGACAAAGTTTTCTCCTATGGTCGAACCTGAATAAAATCAACACACATCAGAGGGCTCGCCAGGAGTCATCTCGGGGAGGCCAATGCCTAAGCCATCATCCCCCCATGGCAAGAATAGATCAGTAAAAAAAATATAAAAGCAAAAACGCAAAGCTAGAGTTGCATACCATTGTCAACCTTTTATAGAGAACCATAGTCTCAAACCCTAACGGGTTATTAGATCGTTCAGATTGCAAGTCGTGTGTGGGTCATGCATGTGAGCTAGATCTGCGCCATGTAAGCTGGACCTGGAAGGGGATCCTATCCCCCAATATCACGAGTCCCCCATCCAAGTCGAACTAAGAAGCAAAGTTGAATGAAATCGACTTAGGAGCATGGGCCCGACTCGATTCTGTAATTGGGTGAACAGGTTGGTTACACGTTCACCCAGTTTAACGGCCGGAACCGTAACCGGCCCATATAGTTCCAACCCATTTTTAAGTGTAATAATGAATTTTTATAACATAGCTTTAATTTTAAATGAATTTTTATCTCCTTGTGTGTTAACAATGAAGGCAAGATGAAAAAAAAAATATCATATTTCTGATATTTATATAGTTACATTTATTTTAGATCCTAGACTTAAATTAGATATTTACTTGAAATGTTAGTTATGTATTATGAAACATTAAAGGGCAGCCAGGAGCACGAAGCTCCCGCCAGTGTGGGGTCCCAGGGAAGGATCGGATCATATTCAGTCTATTGTACGCAGTCTTACCTTGCATTTTGCAAAAGGCTATTTCCGCGACTCAAACTCGTGACCTCAAGGTCATGTGGCAGCAACTTTATGGTTGCACCAAGACTCCCCTTCAATATGATACATTAATTCCATTTAAAGATTATTCTTCTCCTCATCGTGCTAATATTTTACAAAATACTAGAAATAATTTATGTGATATTTATAAAGATTATAGTTTAAAATATGGATTAGAAACTAATGTGTCAGAAACACAAAATATTAGTAGTAGTAATTTAAAACTCACAAAAACACACTTATATTAAGAGAACGGATTAAATGTCGACAAGGATCCTAATGTTCCAGATAGGAACTAATTATTTTACGACTTGTTTTGATTTTAGTGAACAGATAGCGAGATGGATTTCGATATTCTACAGTGATGGTCACAAAAGATTCAAAAATTTTCCAACCTCCCCATTATAGAAAAAGAAATTCTAACTTGTCCAGTGTCAACCATTGTTGTAGAAGGGACATTTAGTTCTGAAAGTAATAAATTGGATGAAAGACGATTTATTTTATCTCATGATTCTTTGAAAACACAAACATTACTTGATAATTGGACGAGAGCTGCAAAAAGAATACAAGGAATGCAACTTTCAGATGACGAGGAAGAAGAGTTTGATACCGAAGGAATTAACAGTACGCGAACGAGAAATGGAAGTGCTTCCTAAGGTAATAAGAGTAAAAAGATAAGCTAACTGCGTGGGCTTTAATTTCCCTATACCTAAAGGGATACGTAAGCAACTTAAATAAGTGTAAGTCCTTTTTTATATTTTTAATTCGTTTTTTAAAATAAAAATAATAATAATAATCTTGAACCATTGCGAACCGTGAACCGAACCATAATTGGCGATTTTAAATCGTAAACCGTAAAGGCTAAGGGTCGACATTGTTGCAACCGTCGACTCAGCAATTCCAATGGCCGAGTGTAGCATGGGATGCTCAGGTTACGAAGCTATAAGAGCAACTCGAGAGGCCGAGTCAAGGAGCCAAGTCACCAATCTAAATGGGGTACTCTAACTACTGAGTACTAGGGAGCGACTTAGGATGTCACACGATGGGAGCGATTCAGGTGGCCGAGGAGCATGGGACACTCGGGTCAGAATGGCGAGCGGCAAGATACTGAGTTGTGCTAAGAACTCAGAAATATGAGCTGAGTCATGAGCTGGACGAGGAGAAGAGTCGAAGAAAATCTGATTTAGGGAGCGTGGGTGCTCGAGCTACCAAGCTATAAGAGTAATTCAGGAGGTCGAGTCATCGAGCTAAATGGGGTACTTGAGTTGTTGAGTACTAGGGAATGATTCGGGATGTCGCATAGTGGGAGTGACTCGGGAGGCAAAGTCACAAGAGTAGTGTCAAGGCTTCGATGAGTGTCTTTCTTGAGGGTTGATCAATACGAAGGAGACAACCCTAAAGCCATGGGCTAAGTAGAAATAACTTGATCTCAAGACTTTAAGTAAACCTCTTAAGTCCGAAGTCCGGGAGAGAATATAAGAAATCTAGCTCGATCCCGCTAAGACCAGGGAAAGTCGAATAAAGAAATTCATCTCAACGTCAAGTACGCAAGGAAGGAAGATATAATAGAGGGAATTATCTACCACTCAATCCTTCGCCTCAGATGAACCAATGATGTTGGGGAGAACATAGCTGAGTCAACCACTAAGTGATGACAGAGGCCGCTACCACAAAAGGGCGAAATACCTCAATCTATGACTCCCGAATACTCGTAGAGTCAAGGAGAAAATAAGAAGTTCAATCTCGCAACGGAGGGTCGGGAGAGAATAAGATACTCGATTCCACAACCAAGCGAGAAGAGAAGCTCGATCCCATTGAGATCGAGGCTTGAGAATAAAATGCTTGATCCCACGATCAAGGATCGAGAAGAGAATAAGAGGCTCGATTCCACGTTGATTAAGGAAAGAAGCTCGATCCCTCGAAGTTCATAGAGAGAGATTAAGATGCTCGATCCTACAACCAGGGTCAGGGAGAAAATAAATTATTTAATCCCACGCTAAGCGAGGAGAGAAGCTCGATCCTACGAAGGTCATGGGAAGAGAATAAGATGCTCAATCCCGAAACAGTAGAAGTTCGATCTTGCTGAGGTCATGGGGAGAGAATAAGATGCTCAATCCCACAACCAGGGGGAGAATAAAAAGCTCCATCCTGCGATCGACTATTGGGGAGAAAATAAGAGGCTCGATCTCACATCAATCGGGAAAAGAAGCTCGATCCTACTAAAGTTCATGGGGAGAGAATAAGATACTCGATCCTGCAGCCAAGGGTCGGGGAGAGAATAAAAAGCTCAATCCCACGATAGATGGTTGGGGAGAAAATAAGAAGTTCGATCCCTCGCCGACCGAGGAGAGAAGCTTAATCCCGCTAAGATCGTAGAGAGAGAATAAGATGCTTAATCCCGCGACCGAGGATCGAGAAGAGAATAAGAAGCTTGATCCCTCGCCGACTGAGGAGAGAAGCTTGATCTTGCTGAGGTCATGGGGAGAGAATAAGATGCTTGATCCCGCGACCAAAGGTCGAAGTGAGAATAAGAAGCTCAATCCCGCACTGATCAAGGAGAGAAGCTCAGTCCCATTGAAGTCGTGGGGAGAGAATAAGATGCTCGATCTCGCATCGACTAGGTAGAGAAGCTAGATTTTGCTAAGGTTGTGGGGAGAGAATAAGATGCTCAATCCCGCGCTGACTAGGGAGAGAAGTTCGATCCCACTGAGGTCGTGGGGAAAGAAAAAGATGTTCGACCCCACAACCAAGGGTTGGGGAAATCTTGCTCCTAACAGGGAGAGAAATTTGATATCGCTAAGGTTGTGGCGAGAGAATAAGATGCTCAATCCCACGACCGAGGGTCGGGGAGAGAATAAGAAACTCTATCCCGTGACCGAGAACTGGGAAGAGAATAATAAAAGGCTCAATCCCGCAACCGAACGAGAGAATAAGAGGCTCTATCCTGCACTGATCTGGGAGAAAAGCTCGATCCCGCTAAGATCGTGAGAAGAGAATAAGAAGCTCGAAGTATGCGTGCAATAGGAATGTTCCCAAAAGGCATATGCACGCATCGAGGATGCATGTGCTTACCGGGGATGTTCCCAGGCATAGTATATGAAGTGAGGATGTGTGTGCTTACCGGGGATGTTCCCAAGCACATAGTATGCAAAACATATATGTGTGTGCTTATCGAGGATGTTCCTAAATACATAGTTTGCGAAGCAGGGATACCATGTGCTTAGCGGGGATGTTCCCAAGCACATAGGCGAAGCAAGGATGTGTGTGCTTACTTTGGATGTTCCCAAGCAGGGATGTCCTAAGCACATAGTATGCGATGCAGGAATGTGTGTGCTTACTAGGGATGTCCCTAAGCGGAGATGTTCCCAAGCACATAGTATGCGAAGCGGGGATATTCCTAAACAGGAATGTTCTTATAGAATGTATAAGAAAACTAAGCTCGATCTGTGAACCAAAAGACCTACAAGGTCGAGGAGCACAATAAAAGAATACAAGGCTCAATCTATTGACCCGGGTGACCAACAAAGTCAGAGAGAGCATATTAGGGAAGATCACCTCAATTCCTTGGGAGGAGAAGATAATAGAGAAGATCACCTCAATCCTTCAACTCGGAAGGCCAACGAAGTCAAGGAGGAATAATATAGAAGACCACCTTAATCTCTCAACTCGGAAGGCCAACGATGTTGGGAAGAGGATAATAAAGAAGGCCACCTCAATCCCGCAACTCGAAAGACCGGCAAAATTGAGGAGAGGATAATAGGGAAGACCACCAAAGTCATGAAGAGTATTATAGAAGACCAAGCTTGACCCTGTGAGGGAGAACCAATAGTGCGTCGATCCAGATCGTGGGTCTAGGAGAATAAGTGTCAATCCCAAGACCAAAAGCTTAGGACAATAAGAGTTGATCCCAAGATCTTACTTAAGCCAGCATTCTTGATGCTTGTGCTCATATATATCTGGTGAATAATACCCATATTCTGATAGACAGTGAACACATATATTGCGCTTCATTTCCCCTAGTTTTGCACATTTTGCCTAGTCTGAACAAACCCAACAATAATCTATTGTGCTTTCTTTATAGCAGGTAAAACCCATCAAACGTCCATCATAATCATAAGCTCAACATGGCATTTAGGAGATATTGGCCGACCAAGAATTACCTCTCCAATATCAGCTTCATTCTTGAATTTATCATTCCATAATATCAGTTGGGATCCAAAGCCCAATTCCTCTTTCTCTACCTCATTCTTAGTAGACAACACACTTCGTCACTTTCGTCATCCTCCAAATTGTTATTAAGCATGGAAACATGGAACAAACTAACAGACTGCAAATATGAAGGAGTGATCTTGATGCCTTCAACAAATAATGTTGCAAGTGCTAGTAAGAAAAAAGTCATAATTGTTATTATTGAGAAGTGATTGTGTTGTCCAATGATTTCTCTTTCTTAACCATGCCTTTCTTGATTAGCACATTGTAGCATTGGAAGGTCAAGTTGGAAGCCATTATGCTCCAAAATCCAGGCCAATTAAAAGAAGCTTCCGTTAGAGAAGCGAAAGCTACACCTCCAACAATTGGCATAAAAGATGGGTGGTAGGTAACTCTCCTGAGAACAAGGCAACGAGAAAAAAGGTTCCATAGCTTTAATTGTGTGTGTGAATGAAATAGCAACCTTCCCAAGGCTCATGTTAGTGAAAAGATTTCCCATTGTGTGGATAAGAGTTGATGGTAATATTGCAACGAGCTGTAAAGCAGAAACCTTAGGACGTTTGTAAAGACTAGTGGTCCACATAAATAAGACAAAGGTTAATCCAATTGCTAGTGTAGAAAGTGGAAAACCTTCGGAACCTACTTGTTGTAGATGCTAAAGTAGATATTAAAGAGGCACCACAGGACAAACAAGGACCCAAGATACAGCGTCTGAGCTAGGCTGCCTTCCTCCGCGGCATCGGCTAACTCCGTTAAGCTTCCGTCGAGGCTATTAGGGACACAGGCGGCCCTGGCCGCTAGATCCCCTTCTTCCTTGCCTCTAATCCCATCCTTCTCCAATGCTTCTCTGTCTCGAAGATCTATCTAATGTAAGGAGAGATTCTCGTCGAACTCCTCGGTGAGCTCCTTGACCAAGTCGAGGGCGACTTCCAAGGAGTTGTCGAGGTTGTCCACCATGATGGTGTGGCACCCTCCCTTGAGAAGCTCCAACATGGCGTTGTTGCCGATGTATCAGCATCGCTCGTGACTAGGATGGTCTGATGCACAATCGGCGGTGAGGACATAGGATAGACGAAGGGAGGGTCGAGTGCGGCACAGCGAAGATATGAAGGGACGAGAAGTGTGAAGCGCCCAGAAGAAGAAGGAGGTGGGTCGATCTACCGATGAGGCTTCTGTTCATTGCCCTCTTTTTGTCGGCTCCGCCCCTCAACCTCACTCTCCAAGGATTTTCTCAATGTCTTTTGCTCATGTTTCCCACAAACAACACCAATGTTGCGACTGGGAAAATTTGTCACTTGCTAGTCCTGACATAGATCAACACGCATTATAGGACTCATCGGAAGTCATCCCAACGAGGCCCCTCTAATGCCTAAGTAATCATCTCCCCATGGAAAAAATAAAACAGTAGAAAATATAGAATGAGAAAAGCAAAACTAGGATTTCATACCATTGTCAACCTTTTATAGAGGATCATGGTCTCAAACCATAACGAGTTATTGGATCTTGCATATTACGGGTCGTGTGTGGGTCATGCCATAATTCAGTCCACGAGTGAGCTAGATCTTCGCCATATAGGTTGGACCAGCTGAACTAGATGGGGATCCTATCCCCCGATATCACTATCCTTTCAGTTTGCCACATTTTAAAGGAAATGGACCTTTAGCATCTATGTATTTGGTAGGATAGGGAGAGAAGCACCTCGGAAATAAGCCTTTTCCCTTATTTAGCTATTGCATTTGTGAAGGAGTGGAGAATCCTAAATCATTGTTCTATTAACTGATCAAGTGATGTGGCTAACAGTGCAGCTAACCAGCACCTTGTTTGTCTTCAATGGGCATAATGCTCGGTCAAACTTTGATCCACCAACACTGCTCTATTTGAAAGAGTGTAGAGGTCTCTATTGAACTCTCAAGGCACGAAAGAGGTTTGTTGTAGAATAGAATACAAGCACACCCAAATTTCCCAGCCCAGTTGACCATCTCCTTAGAGAAGGGAAGGCCTTCTTGTTGGAAAGTTAAGGTGGAGATTTATGTCACAACAGTTCAAGGTATGCCCCTTCTTGAGACAATGATAGTTAACAGGTTCGTCTCAACGAGATTGCGTGAATTGTCCCCTTCCCAGGGTACAAGCATTATGTAAGAGTCGATATCGGCAAAACCTTGCATTGGCCAGTAGTCAAAATCTCACTAGAGGACCCATTTGTGTGGTTATGCCCTGAATTTAAAGTAGATCATCACACCATAGAAAAACCTTCAGCCAAAAGTTGCAACCTTAGCATATGTTTGAGACTAGTAGAGTTCACCAACAGTAACAGGTACAGTAGAGAGTGAATCATCTACGTGTTGATATCCTCGTGACCTCCCACGAAGGAACAAAGAGGAGCTCCTTTGTCGCCCGTTTGTCTCTTATGCTTTGCCCCTTCATCCGAGTACCCCACCATCCAATGATTCACCCTTCATAATTGACTTGTTTGTTTAAAGAAATTAGCATAGAGAATCTCTTAATGCTACAAGAGATTTTGTATTTTGCCCCAAGAAAAGAAAAAATTTAGGAAAAAAAACATTTAAGAGAAAATAGGTTGAGATAGTATACACATATTCAAATATAGCCAATAGCTTCTATAGGTACAATAAAATGTGCAAGGGGTTAAGGGAAATCAAAGAGTACATTATGTAATAAAAAAAGATTTACTTATTTGAATATTATTAGCCATATAACCTTATATAGAACTCAATAGAGGGATACAATCCATGTAGCCAAACTCAAATAATTGGGATAAAGATGGATTCGTGAAAAGTTTCAGAAATCACCACAGCACATTTCAACATTTACAGAAGCATCTCAAATGTCAAAAGACAACATGAAACAGTAATTTAAACCTTGCTCTAACCCTTCCACCTATTCCTAGATTAACTTCTCCTCAAATGATATGATCAATCCTTATCAATCATGAGCCTAGTAAACAAGGAGCACTGCTTGAGGTGCCACAAAGCCTTTCTATTCAAATAGACCTCACACAGATCACTTTGTGTGTTGAAGATTATAGATCGATGAGAAAATTTTAAAAAAAATTATGTATAACCTGTAAGCTACTGTGAAATATTAAGATCTTTCCTTTCGAGAAAAATGGTTTGGTAAAACAGGATTAACTACACTACTGGCTTTAAGAAAAAAGGGCAGGCACATCAAAAATAGTTTGTAATTTAAGATGAAGGCGTAAGAATATCTTTCACAAATAGAAAAAGAAAAAATAGCAATTGAACTCACTCTAGCTCCTAGGATCAACACTACGACATGGAATCTACATCGATTATAAACAAGGAAATGCCATCAAAGGGCAACCTAATTTATTTGCAAAAGTTTCTTAAACAATAACAAGTATATGTCAGTTTGATTGGCTAAGACATAGGGTTTTGACAGGCCATCCTTAATTTGTCACTAAATGCAAGTCAGAATATGAGTGCAGAGAAAATGAGAAAATTTTAATTACCTTAAACTCAGAAGCCAATAAAATATCTTGTATCTTAGGAACTACATCATAAGAGACTATGTTGAATACACCATCTAGATGGATGCTTGATTTTAAATGCGAAAATACTATCTTAAATCCAGCCTTGTTAGAACCTCCAGATTGAGATAGCACTACCTGCAAAGACAAACAACCATGACTGTTAATTACTCGCTAATAATCACATAACATTCATGTTTAGTACTTTACATGAAATATATCAATGTTAGCAGATGGAACAAAAAACTTAACTATCTAGCATGTCAGTCAGCAGACAGAACAAAAAACTTCGTTCATGCCAACTTGCATGGAACAAAATTTAATTCATGCAATAAGTTTGGATGATACCCATCTAGCATGAAGAAGATTTCAAATTATGATGTATTGAATAATTTATCATTATCAATGTTGTTGCTTTTTGCCCTAGTCCATAAGCCATTTGTCTTATAATTAGCATGAATATAAAAAAATCACGGATATGTATATAATGGATACTTATGGCAGACTAAATAGTGTTCTAATGTATTGATATTGTGTGTATTCATGTACACATAAATAAAAATAATAATAATAAATGTACACATATTTTTAGATGTTTAAATGATTTTTTTCAAGCTTCTATGACAGCAGTACAATAGTGCATGGTTATTGCAAAAACTTGGTCTGTGCAACACCATGTTATTATTGTCTCAAACAGTATCACAAGATTTTAACCATTTGTGACAGTGTTGTGACAGTATTACAACATCACTGACAGCAACTCATTTGTTGCCATCAGATTTCTTACAGTGTTGCTTTGTGCACTCGCCACAGTAGAATTCTATCATAAAAATCCTTCTACAGCATCCAAGATGTCTAAGATAGCAAGTATTGTCATGGAAACCCTGTTTTTCTTTACTGGGGGTAGTGCAAAAAGAACTACATCCTACATGATAGTATCATGTAAATTCCTCATCTTACTTTCTGAACTATAGGTAACAGCAAAATATTACAAATAGAAGTACACGAGGAAACATAGAAAATAATATGAAACAATCATTCTATTTCTCTAAGAGGATGTAAAATGGCATAATGATCATACTCTTATGAAGATAATGTATTATGATTTATGGACGCAACAATGGTGATTTTCTTTTATAATGTCATTTTGCATATAAAAAATCCATTTCTGTTTTCTTTCTGTGAGAATGTAGAGAAGTTACTTTAAATGCAGTAACAAAGAGATAATAATCATGTATAGGATAAACTAAAATATCAATATTCCAGAAAGAGAATTTAGCTTTACGATTCAAGTAGAAAGCATTTTAAGGCATGTAACAATATACCAGAATATCTGCAGAGGGTATATTAAGCCACTGCTGAATCATCTGAAAACCACATTTAAAACAATCAAATTAACTGAAGAACAATGGATATCCTACCATGACATCAATAGGCATGGTGTGATACTCACAAAAGCCCATTGTATACGTAAGGAAGATGGAGTAATAACAAGAACAGGCCATGCCTCAGGCATGCATGCAGCAACAGCAATTGCCTGTGGAAGAAAGCAATTAATTTCAATAAGCAGCAAGATTAGCACTCCATTGGGAGGCAATGATATTTGCTGTTGCAAACCTAAATCAACAGTACCATAATCTACCAAAACAAAAATGAACAAGTAAATTCCTATTGTGAGCCTCTTATGATACAGTCTGAATCCAATAATAGAAGAGAACAAAAAGGTGAATTGGAGATGAGTTGACTTGAGAAGTTGTCATGAAGGATCGAGAATACTAAACTAGAATATGATACCCATATTGGAGACTATAAGTTCGCTTGCTTGATTAGGTTTAAACTAGCAAATAGCTAACTAAATATGTATCCTTTACTTCTTATGAAGTATAACAGTTTTGATTTAAAAATTACTTCACCATCCATTTAAAGCAAGATAAATATCAAAAACTATGCTAGACAAACTTAAGCATGAGCTGACAAAATGCATGATCGGTGTAAGAGATGCTATAGCCAACAAGTTTGGTTAAATGGCTTGATTGTTATAAAATGAATGATAATAGAAACAGCTCTCCTGGTTGTACCCTGTATGTAGACGTCAACCTAAATAGAGATGATGGAGACTAGCTATAACTTGCATGCTGTGAAGCATCGATACTGACACAGTCTGAAACCTACATGGAGACAACAAGCATTAGGCAGTTACATGATTCATATCTGGTTCCACGTCATTCGGCAGGGGTGAAATACATCATTCCACCCATTGACTACTACCAAAACAGGATTGACATGGGCATAAATACCTTCTGCTTGATGCCAACCATGTAATACCTAATCAAGGGATCAATGCATTGGTTTCAGCCTATATCAGGGATATAAACTCCAATAACATTCAAGAACAGTAGAGAACGAGTAGATTTCTTCCCCCTTTACTTCTTCTTTATTCTTAACAGTACATTAACAAAAACTCAACTTAAGAGAACCTATCTATGTAAGACAAAGCCTTGAATCATTGCAAGCATTCTATAAACTAAAAATGGGCGTGAGTAGTTTCGGATGAACTAGACACTGCAGAATAGCAAGCAGTATTTCAGTTTGAGAAGCCTGAGTAAGAGAAGAAAAACAAAATCAGTGTGAGTGAAGCAAAGATCTGAAGCTGGCAGTGAAGAGACTAAAGTCGATGGACAGCCGAAAACAAGGAAGTGAATCAGTGCTATGCTCTCAAAAGAGAGATCAGTGGACATGTACTACCTCAGGGCATACTTCATTGCTAGAACCATGAGTGATCTACCTTTGGATCTCATCCTACCAACAGTCTTCTTGCTCATTGTCTTTTTTCATGGCAGGATTGAGATCAGACTTTGTGGTATTTCTATATAGTGTGCTAACTATATTTTTGACTATTGTGGTTGCTCAGGTAACTCATTCACTACGGTTATATTACAAACTATAAGTTGAGAGATACAGAATTATTGTATCCTTGTTGTATAATATAGAACTCTTACACCATACAAATAGAACTATCTCGATCAGGGCAGATAAATCATAAAGCTTAGTAACATAATAGCTTGTGTGTATGGGACTGCATAATTTTATGAGAGTGCATCAAGAATCTTCACTCACCGAGTGGTAACAATGGCTTTAGGGTACCATAAGAATGGAGTATAATGATTCATGGCTAAGTTTCATTTTGACAGGGTTTGGGACTGGCCATAGGTGCATGTCTGATGGAAGTGGGAGTTTTGATAGCTATGGCATTTGGGTACAGAAGATTAGCTCATATTTTCCTAAAGAAGACAATAGTTCAAAGTTCTTAAGGCTCTTTGTCCAACATGAACAAAATTTGAGCTTCATCAGAACTTCAACTACTTAATGCTTTCTACATAACATTCTAGTAAGTCATGGATATAACCAGTAGGATGCAAATACCAGAAAAAAAAACATCAAACACCAAACTTCCTAACTGAACTTCAAATTAAATCTGAAATTTAGTTTGAGAGTCAAAACTGCTAGGAATAGTCATGTAACAAGTCCAACAATAATGAAAATGAAGAACTGTCATTCTGGAAAGGACGGTGACATAGATTGATCCTACTTGCAACATTAACCACTGTTATTACTCAATACTAAAAATGGACACTTTTTAAAGAATTTGAAACTAAGATGCATCGCTAAGAAATTTCAACCAGCCTGTCTCTTATTCAAATCTATAATTCCAAACCAAGGCTAACGTGTGCCAGGCAGCAACAATAAACACAAACTCGAGAAGAAATAGTATCTATGCCTGTGGAAACATTCAATCAGAAAGTTTGTGTGAAGTCCTAGCCTTCGAACTTGCTTTATGCCTTGAATTATAGTGCATCTTCAGCAAAATTAATGAGTTCTCTATCTGCTTATGGTGATCTGATGAGTTCTCTATGCCAATAAAGTCAGGAGCTGTTGCTTCTATTTCATCAAGAATTCATTCAAACTCTTAATGAAATAATGACAAGCAAACATGGTGGAAGGTAAAAATTGTTGAGTGAGTTATTCAACTAGAATTCGGGAGAGAAAAGAAATCAAAGAATAAGCAAAGAGATATCCTTCTCACGTAGATAGGGGATTGAAGTTAAAAATGATAAGCTTTGATGTAATCCAATCCCTATAGAGAAACATTAGTTCCATTCTTGCTAGGTCTAATACTAGTAGCAGCATTACCATATACTTCAAAGTCATATCAATCCAACAATATATCACAATGATATCGATACCCACGATTACGGTAATTATTTGCAAACAATTTGGGATTCTATATTATCTGCCATTCAATTTTATATAAGCCTATAAATGTCAATAATTAATAAAACTACAATATAAGCTACCAGAAAGAACTTACATCCTATTGCCGGAGATGTCCTGTCG
>JBBUKS010478564.1:0-16924 GCA_038050645.1 Hedychium gardnerianum
CTCATCCAAATGATCAATATTATAAAGTCCGCTTCTCAAATGATTAGTATTCTAAATCTCCAGGGGCTAATGTAAAAAAGAATCTGTATAAAGAGAAGAAAAGCAAAAGACATGTATGATTAATTTAATTATTGAGTGTTCAAGTCAAGAGCTTTAATTTCTTTTTCCTAAAGCAGGTATAAGAGGAGATTAGCTGTCAGGTGTAGCTGATATGAGAAACCATGGGAAAAACAGAGAACTGGAACAGGGACAACAACAACAGGGACATTAATTTTTTAATATTTTAAAATTAATTTCGATTTATATTTCATCTATTAAATAAATTAAAAATATATATATAATTATTCAATTAAAATAATTAGTTTTTTAATTTATCCTTTCATTAAAAAAATATATTTTATAATATATCATAATTAAAATTTAAAACATAAATATTTAATTAATCATTAAAATATCTTATTACTATACCAAATCCCTAAGACAAAAGGTGTTTATTGTGCCCAACTAACTAAGGTTTGTTCCAATCCAAACCAACCTATGGCACAAGTCAAGCCAGGCACGACCCAATTGTTGCGGTGCCAAGCATGGCTCAAGTCATGATGAGTAAGTGGGTCACAAATATGGGTGCAAATCAATCGAGTATGTTTGCGAGTTTTTCAAATTAATTTTAAAAGACATATGATTTATATTTAAAATATATGAACATGTTCAATAATTTTTTTAAATAAATTTAAATTTATAATATTTTATTTGATTATTCACAAATTGCTAATAAATCGAACTCAAATTAAATTCTATTTTTTTCATAATTATAAAATTAAATATGTGAATAACTTAATTTAAGTTATTTAGAACTATAATCTACTCGAATCTAAACTCGAGCTAGAATTTTATTTTGAACCAAACTCAGTTAAAATTTTTAAAAATTTTAAATTTTAAATTGAGTTTAAATATTATACATATTTTTAAATTTAAATATTAATATTTTTATATTATTCGATTTGATTTATCACTCAACGAATTCTCTCTCATTCTGGGTATATATTTACTGGGCTGATAAATTCGGGCGGCCCAGCCCAATTCCAACAACATTCTCTGACACCAAAGGCTTGTCGTTAAATTAATTATATATGCAACTTAATGTTTTGATAGTAATGCAGATCTAATTTTTATTTTCCGTTTTAATTTTCAGTCATTTTAATTTGCTTGAAATGAAGAATTGTAAAAAATGACAGTGAGAAATGTTTTTCATCTTTATTATTATTTTTTATTTTAAAGTGGTATGATTTGATTTGATTCGATGTAATTTTTTTTTTTTGCTTATTCTCTAAGTTATGATTTCACGCTAAAATCTATATTATTTCAAATGTTTAAAACGAAAGATATCATATTGTATTTTTTTTTCGTATTTTTCATATTTAATATTTTTCTAGTTAGTTAAGACGTAGTTACACTTGCAACTACAAATATATTTTAATATATATTTTTTTGTTTTCAAATTACAATATATTTTTTTTATTCAGGCCTTTTTATTCAATATATATTTAGTTGAACCGTGTGGTAGGTTAATGGTCATTTTTGCTTTAATTTGTGGGAAAGCAACTTAACGTTTGCAATTTAAAATATTATTTAAAAAAATATAATTAAAATTACAAGCTCAATTTTAAATATCATTGATACGAATAATAATAACAAATTTAAAGCATTTGATTTCATTTATATTCACTCTCTAAGTCGTTGTCTACATTAAAACATATAGGTTTTAATAAAAAAAATGATATAAAATGAGAAAAAATAGTGTTTTCCAAATTTTAAATCCGGGATTGCTCTACGTGGAATGCACGAGCGAAAGCAGTCGCTCGAAGTAAGTAAGAAAGAGAAGGCTGACGAATCGCATTCCCCTTTCGAGATAAGATAGTGACTCATCATTTTCCAAATTAATAATTTTTCAAATTTCGTGGAAGAAATAAGTTCTCTTTCAAAATGGATGACAAGAAAAAGAAAAGAAAAATACGTGGATCAATTTATTTTAAAAAAATAGAAAAAAGTTTATTCTTTGTCTTTTTATTTATTTTTAATTCTTTTTATTTAAACCCACCGGTTCGACTCGAGATCTTTTGCTCGTGCGGTGCGAATTCGAAATTCCCCAAGACGCTCGCTTCTTTTGCTCGGCCCGGAAAGCCGAAGCCGTCGGCCGGAGCCATCTCCCATGGCGACTGCGAGCTCCCTCCCGCCCAACGGCGCCGCCGTCAAGGGACCCTACCCGGGTCGCCTCGCCTCCGTGTACAGCGAGGTGCAGACCAGCCGACTCAACCATTCCCTCCCTCTCCCCTCCATCCTCAAGGCCCCTTTCGAGCTCCTCGATGGCCCTCGTAGCTCTGCCGCCGGAAACCCAGGTCATTCTCTTTGATCCATCTTATCTCACTTGGATTTTTATCGGTTCTGTTTTAGCTTATGCTACTCACGTCTTTGATGTTGTCGTTGTTGCTTGTATCTAATAGACGAGATTGCGAAGCTATTTCCTAATTTATTTGGTCAGCCGTCGGCAAAGCTAGTGCCGGCAGGCTCGGGTCCTTCAGATTTGCCCGCGAGCCTGAAGATTGGGGTTGTGCTGTCTGGAGGCCAGGCTCCGGGCGGACACAATGTGATATCTGGGATATTCGGTAAAACACTATCAGATCTAGAACTCATTCTCCTCCTCCTTTTGTTTCCTGGTATCCAAATGATTGTTACTATGTTTTTTCTCCCCTTCTGTTAGATTACTTACAGGATAGGACGAAAGGTAGCATCCTGTATGGATTTAAGGGGGGACCGGCAGGTATTATGAAGCGCAAGTACGTGGAACTGACTCATGATTTTGTCTATCCTTACAGAAACCAGGTATCTATTCTTCCATCACTATTTAGTAAAAAATACTGAAAAAATGTCCTGGATTCCTGTGGTGGTAATTGTACTAGTTTTTCCATGACGGAGGTATACTGGATTTGGTGGATCAAATTCTAAAAGTAGTTCCCAGATGATAGAGTTAAAATTTACTTATGATTAGTTTCATAATAGTATCTAAGTGATGTGGTTGGTGGTCTTTTAATGGGTTCCTGTCAAGAATTTTTTTTTTGGCTAAGCAAGAACTTTGAATTTGGACTACCCGCCTCCTTATCCTTCTACGCGTTGAAGTTAAGCGTTAAATTTAAATAATCAATGATTACATTCGCAAATTCATGGAGAAGTTTGTGGTCATATCTTGTGGTTTCTTCTGAATAGGGTGGATTTGACATGATCTGCAGTGGAAGGGACAAGATTGAAACTCCAGAGCAGGCATTTTCTCTCATCCTTTTCTAGTTTATCTAAAATCAGTACTTTTCTTAATTATGTCTGCTCACTACAAAAAGCTTTGTTTTTTTCATATTGTATTTTATTCTGACATACCATTCACCTCCGTGTTCATCAGTTCAAGCAAGCTGAAGATACTGTGACAGAACTTGATTTGGATGGACTTGTTGTTATTGGTGGCGATGACTCCAATACTAATGCATGCCTGCTTGCTGAAAATTTTAGGTTGAACTTAGAGACAATTCATTAAACCAATATTGTACTCATTTTGATGTTGATGATTACTGATCAAATAATATTCTTGAACTTCACATTTGATTAGGCAAAAGAAAATGAAAACTCAGCTCATTGGATGCCCCAAAACGATTGATGGAGATCTCAAAAGCAAGGAAGTTCCTACAAGTTTTGGATTTGATACTGCATGCAAGGTTTGTTCTTCACTTGTGTGTTGGTTGTTTGCTATAGTCGGCATCTAATGGTCACAAAGGCTGAGTGATAAAACATGCAAAATTATTCATATAACCTATCGAGTATGCAACTTTAAATATTTGGATCATATAAAACAGTTGACTTGCTCAAAAATCTTATGTAGAAAAACTTTGACAAATTTATGACTTTAGACCTTTATAATTCATATGATTGCAAGAGGTCCAGTGGGTATGTACTTCTCAATGTGTATCCCTTTACAATGTTTATTAGTTGTGAACTTGTGATCATATAACCTGTGCCTTCAAAGTTGGGAAATACTTTCAGATGAAAACTTTCATCAGTTAATCCGTTTTCTCAAGTTCTGTTTGTATTATATATATATATAAATGCTAATTTGCATTACTGCATGATTTTTATTGAATGTTTTCCCTGAGATCATTCTTGCTTTGCAGATCTACTCTGAAATGATTGGAAATGTAATGATAGATGCACGTTCAACTGGCAAATATTACCATTGTAAGTTCAAAGCTGCTACTCTGAAATAGATACTTCAGTATTTGGCATAAAGTTCTTGGTTGGGTATCATAGGAGCTTGCTCTATTGCTTCAATTGTATAATAGATTGGTTAGTTGCTAAAGAATAGTTTTCCAACACTACCTAAGACCACTTAACAGATGTGGTTAAATTTCCTTGTGCAAACCTAGGCCCTTCATGTGGATGAATTTCTTCCCCAAAACAGTCACATCAGTTGCCTAAATCTCTGGCAATTTAAATAGCTATTATGAGTACTCTGTGTCTATTTATTTATGTTATATATTCTTTTGCTCATGTTATGGCTTCTGCTTCTACAGTTGTGAGGTTGATGGGTCGTGCTGCTTCTCATATAACATTGGAATGTGCTTTGCAAACACATCCTAACATTGCCATCATTGGTGAAGAGGTAATTGTCTTGTTAAATTAAATGCTTTGTTGAAGGATCTATTTGACAATCACTAATGTATCTTTCTGAGTGTTCATTGTCTTGCTACAAGCCACTATCTGGTTCATGAACTTGTTTGTTATTTAATGATGTTGTTCTCCATGATCAAAGATGCATAAAGGCTGTTTGCATTTGGGTTGAGCAAACTGGTTCTTGTATTGCTTCATTAGGATTTAAGTTGAAATTAACCGACAATTATTGTTGTTGAATTAAATTAAACTTTCCTAAATCTATACATTTGTCTTTGAACATGGGAATGAATATTTGTATGACGTTCATTACGTATACTTTCACTAAGTATTCATTTGAACTGTGCGTGGGTTGAGAAACTTGAGCAAAATGTAGGCTTGATCAACAGAAAAAGGCATCGGTAAGAGAAACTGAATTAAAAGACATTGTTGTAATTACTGTCACACTACTTTTGATGCATGGTGTATTTTTCTTCATCACAATATCAAATATTCATTATTTCTTCTGGCCTCTCTATCCTTTTTGTTTACAGGTGGCTGCTAAAAAGCAAACACTTAAGAATGTTACAGACTACATTACTGACATTATCTGCAAGCGTGCAGAACTTGGCTACAATTATGGTGTCGTACTTATTCCTGAAGGACTGATCGACTTTATTCCTGAGGTTCGTGACATTATTTTGTTTTCTTACAAGCATAGTGTTTGGTACAAAAATCACTAAATAAGGAATTTGTTGGTTTTCATTTTTGGTTCAAAAAATAACTGTTGAATTGATATTTTCTTTTGTTCTTTCAGGTCCAACTACTTATTGCTGAACTAAATGAAATCCTAGCTCATGATGTAGTTGATGCTGAGGGATTGTGGAAAACCAAACTTCAACAACAATCAAAAGTTCTCTTTGAATTCCTGCCCCAGGCAATCCAAGATCAACTTTTGCTGGAAAGAGATCCACATGGAAATGTACAGGTGATGCATATTTATTTAATGATTATGCCATGGAGGTTCCCTTTCAACTGGTATATTTAAAATGGTTGGTTAGTCATTTTGTTTATGGTTTGCTTATATTCTTGTACAGGTTGCCAAAATTGAAACTGAAAAAATGCTCATCTCCATGGTTGAAACTGAGTTGCAGAATAGAAAATTGGAGGGTAAATACCCTGGAAATTTTAAAGGACAGTCCCACTTTTTTGGGTAAGAATAGCCATGTTACTTCAATTGGTCTACATTCCCTCTCTAGCGCATCTCTCTCTATATTTTTTTTTCCCTTTGTTGATTAACTACTTTGGGCGAGGCTTGATTTCATGCTTAGGTTTCTCTAGGCATCAACATAGAATTATTGGTGATCTTTTCATCAGTTCTGTTTAGGATTAATATTTTGGATTTGGATCTTATTATGGTACACTCGCTGGCATGACCTGCCTTTTTGTTGTTTTTAACCCTTATCGCATTCACACAATTTAAAGTTCTTAGCTGTATTTTGCACCAACTTTGCTAGAGTGTTTTGGTGTTCCTTTATGCTATATAGTTTCAGTTTGGGGTTTTACATTTATAGATACGAAGGAAGATGTGGCTTGCCATCAAATTTTGATGCCAACTACTGCTATGCGCTGGGTTATGCTGCAGGAGCTCTGTTACATTCAGGAAAGACAGGGCTCATTTCCTCGGTTTGTTATTTCATGACTTGCTGTTATGATTTATGTTGTATCACTAGTAACTTTTTATTACAGTTTATGCATCAAAATTATTTGTACAAATCTTTTTGCATTTGCATGTGCATGCTGCATCAATTTTTGCGTGGTGTGTATCTGTGTTTGTCAACTCCTCCCATGACGAACTAGTCATGGCCGGTCCCAAGCCCGGATAAAGGAGGAGGGTTGCGTTAGGTTGCCCGCCAACATTAAACTATGACAAATTTCAATGAATGGATCAATTAAACTATTGTGCTAATTAAACTATTGTGTATTTGTGTTTGTTATTATTCATGGTATGGTTTCATGGCATCATCCCCAGACCACTGTTTGAATTTTTTTTGTAATTCTAGTTGACTTGCAAAAAGTGGTGAATCAATGATTTCTTTGTTGCTTTTTTTAAAAATCATTTGATATGCTCACTTATCAAATGATCTGTGATTGTTCATGTTGCTAGGATCGAGTATAATTTACTTATCACAATTGTCCTACCACTGAGTGGTGTTGCAGAAGATGATAACTATGCCAAATCTTGAACTATTCCTGCTTGAATAATAGTTGGTGTGAGGCTTTCATTAGATTGAAAATAAGTAGCCTGTTCTATCTAGTTAAACAATGTCTTTGTTAAAGATTAAGAAGACATGGTATAAAATGTTTTTCTAGGTTTTAGTAACTAATTCTTTTTTTGGCTCGACAATTCCAGGTTGGTAACTTAAGTGCTCCTGTTGATCAATGGACTGTTGGTGGAACTGCATTGACTTCATTGATGGATGTAGAGAGGAGACATGGTATACCATCTTTGATTATTTTTCTTGCCATTCATACGTAGCTGATACATGATTCAATGCTTTTTTTTTTTTTTTGCACTTGTTGATTATTGTATCAGTTTTTGTTTTCTTGTTAGAGAAATCTAACTTTGTTAGGAGAAACGTCACCGTGGCTTAATTTGGACTTACTTTGTTTGTCATGTATGGTCATTGCTGTTTGGTTGAGAATGCTGCATTCAAGAATGTCCATAATTCAATATCGTTTCTTCTTTGCATGGAGAAGCCACAACGACCTGTCCTTGAGAACAATTTAAATTATAACAATAAAATTCTTGTCAAACCTAGATTATTGCAATTTTGTTCCCTTTCTGGATAAATAAGGAGAGGTTGGGTGAGGCGTCGTTACCATAGCTTTCCCACTTCCAAGCTCCATATGTTTGTATGTTTTCCTTTTTTTGTTTGGAGAAGTTAGAGCTACCAGTCCTTGACTGTCAACCATATCTTAGGTAGGACTGGTTGCTTTGATTTGCTTACAGTTCAAAAGAATAAAAAAACACCTTTTGGTCTAATGGTAAGCGAACAGATTGGAAAAAATTTCACTAATGTGTGAGGGTCAAACCTGTATAACAGCATTTTTAGGAGCTTAACTTTGTCACTTTGCTTTGAACTGGGAGTAGTCTCATGTCCAATATGACGTAGGCCATCTGTTTAGGGAGGCATCGACCGTAAGGGTAGGGGTGAGTATTCGGTTAAAACCCAACCAAACTGAACCGAATTTATCAAACCGAACCGATTTTTTTTTACAAACCGAACCAATCGAATTTTTCGATAAAACCGAACCGAAAAATATCGGTTTAACCGAATTTACTAATTGTGATAAAAAAAATTCGGTTAGGTTTAATAAAATTTTGGTTTCGATCTAAAAAAACCGATTTAAAAATTCGATTCGATGAAAAATTTGGTTTATTCGGTCTATTCAGTTAACCGAATAAGAAATTTCAAAACCGAAACCGAACCGAATTAACCAATTTTTCCGAAAAAAAACCAAATTTCCGAAAAAACCGAACCGAATTTTTAAATTCGGTCAGTTTGATCAGTTTGTTCGGTTTAGCCGAAATTTTGCTCACCCCTACATAAGGGTACCTCACACTCATTTTTTTAAAAAAGAAAAAACATTAAAATTACCAGCAATGGCTATTTGCCAATCACCCAGTTCTTATGTCCATTTTTGCTTGGTTATATTGACCCTGTCCTGTGACTAACAAACAAGTGAATAAGACAAGTGCTTTAGATAGATTAATATGCAGTATCTTTCAGTGTAGAAATAACAATTGGTCAAAGTTATAAAGCTACAATCTTCCATCTATAACTTTCGATATGATACCTGTATGGTTGCCGAGCTATGACTAAGACAAATGATACTGAAAGATTATTTTCCTAATGTGCTTCCAGCTTATTTCTCATAAGATATTAATTGCCTCCAGGTAAATTCAAGCCAGTGATCAAGAAGGCTATGGTGGAACTGGATGGTAAATCTCTTTCTTGTTTTATAACATTTAATTAACATTGTTGTTACGGCTGTAGTTTCTGATCTTAAAACTATTATTCAGGTGCCCCGTTTAGCAAGTTTGCATCACTGCGAGATGAGTGGGCTATCAAGAACAGATACATCAGCCCCGGTATGATCTCTCAAATTTATGCGTATTCTGTTGTTTGAATTATTTTTCTCCAGCTAAATATCCATTTTCTTAAAAAAAAAAATAATTCAACTTTGCAGGACCAGTTCAATTTATCGGTCCAGGATCAAATGATGTCAACCACACCCTGCTCTTGGAACTAGGAGCTTGGGCTTAGTTGTCTGAAGCTGGCTTTGAAATTAATGTTAATCCCAAGAGTGGGGAACACAAACTAGGTATTTCTCATGCATTTCTCCTTGTCCTAGAAACAAAAGGTGAATACAATTTTTGTGCTTGCGATTTTCTTTGCTAACAAATGAAACCGGTGATAGCTACGTGAAACTTGAGATCTTTGAGAAAGCATTTCAATCGTACCCTCCAATTATCGTCGACATATAGCTTGAGTAAAAGGCAATACCAGCTGACCTTTTCCTACTTAACATGGTCAGACAGTTTTTGTCAAATCATGCCATCAACTTCATTGCATGTTTTGCCAATTCAACCAGCCCTGTTCCTTCTGTAGATCTCGTGTTTTCGGTTTTTCCTTATTTTACTTGCTTGATATCTAGTTATCGACTTATATTATACAAAATTATAATCTTATCTTGTGTATTTTTGAGATACCATTGTTGATCATTCTAGGTTTCTTGTGTGTTATTTTTCATAGTCCAGCAGATCACCGTGTTATAAAATTTTAAATCTAAATATTCCTAAACAGTTATATAATACCTACCTTCCATGTCAATTCTTTTATAGCATAATTTGATTTAAATATTGTGTTAAAATTACTAATCTATTTCATGTGTTACATTCTCAGTTGACCATGTCGAATTGTTTTTTTTTGTAAATGAAAATTTCAAAGATGATACCAAATCACAACTAGGTCAAATTAGCAATGGAGCTGGTATTGTTGGAAGATATATATTGAAAAAAAATATATATGGTACTGTGCTTTGGATATATATAACTACAATGGTCATCTGCCTATAATCTTGATTATTTCATAATCTTTATCTGATATCACAATGTCATTATCGAAAATTGTTGAATTGAATATTTAACACCGTGAGGTAATAGACCTTATAAAAAATGCTCATGTTTTATAGATAGCCTTTTACCTCATTGCTTTAAATATTTGATTCCACATTTATAATGACATCTTAATTTCTGTTAATAGTGTAATTAAACAGTTTGAATTCTGAAGGAATGTTATTTTATCAGATATAGATTGTGAAATAGTCAAGATTATCGCCGACGACTGTTGCATTATAATTATTAATTATTATGGAATGGAAAGAAATTAAAGAAAAATATAATAAATTGTATTTAAGATTTATACTGAATTTATTAGTTTATTTTACATAAAAGTCAAAAATAAACGACTTTTTGTGTCCTTTTCGTTTGTCTGAGAATTTGGTCGCAGGTGTCACTGATAAAATTATGCTTCGCTCTTTAATTTTCTATGATTTTCAAATCTCACCCCTGATAAAAAAATTCTTTATTTTTTGATTCCTTTTCAGAGTTTTTTAATTTTAATTTTTTTTTAAAAAAATAGTTCATGATTTAAATATCATTTTCTTTATTTTAAATATATTTACTATTTTACTTTTTCTAATACGAAAATTTTCTATAGCTCTCTGTGGTGTCGGTTACGCAATGCTAGATAACAGAGCAAGTTTTCATTCTCAGCCTTGCCATGCATTTCATTTTACCTATTGGCCCTTAATTGTTCAAATGTTCTCAATTCAACCCCCCGTAATTCGTCGTCCAAGAAGTTTCCATTTCCCATGGCCCAACACACACACACCACTTTACATCTTTTGACGCCGTCATTTCATACAAAGCGCGTTGATGTCCCTGAACTACGTTCCCTTTCCCCACACCAAATCCTCTTAACAACCACCACCCTTTCTCACCCACCTCCTTACTCTTCCCACCCTCTCTCTCTCTCTCTCTCTTCATCCATGGCCGCAAGGTTTATCCCTTCTTCTCTCCTCCTCCTCCTCTTCCACCTCATCTCCGCCGCGACCTCAGCCGCCCAGGCGCCGTCGACGAGGAACATCCAGGTGCACTTCCCCTCCTTGCCCGCCCCCGCCTTCCAAAGTCCCCCTCCGCCGCCGCCGGCGCAGGTTCCGGCCCCGTCTTCGACCCCTCCGCTGCTACAATCCAGCACCTCCAGAGTGAGGGTCGCCATCGCCGTCACCGCCTCCAGTAGCATCGCCCTCTGCACCCTTCTCTTTTCGGCCTTCTTCTTCCTCGCCCGGCGCCTCCAGGTCAGAGTCGGCGATGGCGCTCTCCCCGAGCGCCCCGATTCGGCACCTAAGGGTCAGACCGCGTCGGGCGGAATTGTTGACGAGAATGGGCTGGACGCCATCTACTGGCGGGAGTTCAACGAGAAGAGGTGCCCCTTCTGCCATAACGAGTTGGATGCCTCTGAAGTCCGGGGAGAAGGCGATAGTGGCGGCGGCGGTGGTGGGGATGCTGATGGATCGTCGCCAGAAAATCCGGGGAGGGTACAAGAAAGGCCGTTGCTACCCGCCGGCAGCATCAGCTCGTCGCAGTCGCTTTCTTCGGAGCAGAGCACGCCGTCTGTGTTCTCCTTTGCCGCCGTCCGAGCCGCTGGGAGCGTGAAGCATACGGGTGTTTTCCGACAGGAATCAGCCACTCGGCCAGCGGGAAGATCGAATTCGGCGTCTTCGTTATCATCGGCAGCGCTGCCGCCTCCGTCTCTTCCTCCCCATCCACCGACGATGACATCAATCGCGTCCTCTGCGCCCCTGCCAGTCCCGGAATCTAACGCGCCTCCACCTCGACAACCACCGTCGACGTCCAAATCGAGCGCGGCCCCTCCAGCACCTCCTCCCCCACTGGTTGCGAATTCAATTCCGGCGGGCCCCCCTCCACCACCTCCTCCTCCAAGGAAAACCCCACCCGCAGCTCCATCACGCCCTTCATTGCCTCCGCCGGCCCCACCAACCGGCGGCGGCCGTACAGCCATCGGCCCCTCAGCGATGCCGCCGCAGTCGTCGGCCGCCGCCGCGAAAAAGCTGAAGCCGCTTCACTGGGACAAGATGAACCCGGACAACGCCCAACATTCCATGGTCTGGGACAAGATCACGGACGGTTCATTCAGGTAAACACTCGCTCAATGAATCATCAATCATCTGTTTGTCGAAATGCCCCACTCAGTTTCCAGTACATTTACCAAACCTACAACCTTGAGCAGGAGACCTCACTTTAGGTACAACAAACCACCAACTTACGATTGATTTAGGAGAACAAATCTAGATTAGTAAAAAATTCACGTCTCAACAACCTACAAACTATGAATTGCTTTCAAAAAAAGTAAACCAACACACAGTGGAAATGCTTTAATCTCTATTAACTTCAAGAAGTCAACTGATTGAACAGATCCATGTTTGCCTGTCTGTTTCTTGTTAATTCTCTACGAGTTTGAAGATTTAATTTTGCTTAGCTGACATGTTTGTTGACCTAATCCTCTTAAGACCTGGTGTTAGCGAACAGGAGGCTGATATAACATTAAAAATGTCCTGCTTGTTGCATGATAATGATACTCTTTTCATTATTATTTGGATGTTGAGCTGGTTTAGTAGAATATTATAATCCATAAGATTGTGCAGGGACAAGTTGTGCTCCTTGCGTACTTAAATTACACTTACCAGTCTGGTGCATGTGATAGATTGAGAGAGTTGAAGTGTATTAAATATTTATATGAACTGCTTGCATGAATGGAGATTGCATTTTGTTTAGTCAAACTTGCCGTTTCTTTAAAGATCGAATTGGAGCCAAGTCAATGCCCTCGACTGAGTCGATGTGTTATCAAAGTCAAACGATTAAATTTCTAACTCTTCTCGTTAATGTTTGACTTAGAAAACACTGTTTAATTTCTTTGTACCCGTAACAGTACTGTTACATTGGTGTTTAAAGCTAATTAGCTGTTATTTTTGGCTCTGTTACAGGTTCGATGAGGACATATTGGAAGTCCTGTTTGGCACTATGGCCACCAACCGGAAGTCCCCCGCCGCCGGCGGCGGTAAAGCTGGCGGTGCTTCAGGCAATGCCGGCCCCAGCACACCGACGGCCGTGATCTCCCTTCTGGACCCGCGCAGGTCGCAGAACATCGCTATCGTCCTCCGCTCCCTGTCCTTGAGCCGCACGGACATCCTCGACGCCCTCGTCGAGGGCCGCGGCCTCCCCGTTGAAGTCCTCGAGCGCCTCACCAAGGTTGCCCCCACCGAGGAGGAGGCGGCGTTGATCCGTAGCTACGACGGCAACCCCGGCAAGCTCACTGAAGCGGATTCCTTCCTCTTCCACATCCTCCGCGCTGTCCCCTCCCCGTTCGCCCGCTTCAATGCCATGCTCTTCCGGACCAACTACGAGCACGAGGTGGCGCAGCTGCGGCAGTCGCTCCAGACGATGGAGGCGGCGTGCAAGGAGATGAAGATGCGCGGTCTTTTGCTCAAGCTACTGGAAGCGATCCTCAAGGCCGGCAACCTCATGAACGCCGGCACCGCCCGTGGCAACGCCCAGGCCTTCAACCTCTCCGCCCTCTGCAAGCTCTCCGACGTTAAGAGCGCCGACGGGAGCACGACGCTGCTGCATTTCGTGGTGGAGGAGGTCGTCCGGTCGGAGGGTAAGCGGCTGGTTGTCAAACGCAACCATAGCTTCGGCCCGACGACCCTGGACCGCACCACGAGCCACGGCGGCGCAGCCGGAACTAGGGAGGAGAGGGAGAAGGAGTACATCAAGCTGGGCTTGCCCATCGTCGGGGGGATCAGCGACGAGTTCTCCAGCGTCAAGAAGGCGGCCAGCGTCGACCCCGACGCCCTCGCAGGTACCTGCGCCTCTCTAACCGTCCGCCTGGCTGAGATCCAGCAGTTCCTGGACACCTGCGGCAACGACGGGTTCGCGAGGGAGATGCAGGCGTTCGCGTCGGCCGCGGAGGCGGATCTGCGGGCGGCGAGAGCAGAGCAGGGGCGGGTGATGGAGCTGGTGAGGGGCGTCACGGACTACTACCAGCCGGGAGCCTCCAGGACGAAGGGAGGCCACCCGCTGCGGCTGTTCGTCATCGTGAGAGACTTCTTGAACATGGTCGACAAGACCTGCGTCGACATCGCCCGCAACCTGCAGACGAAGAAGAAGCCGCAGCAGGCGGAAGCGTCGGGGAGTCAAAGGAAACCAGTGGCGCGGTTTCCCTACTTGCCGCCGAACTTCTTGTCGGAAAATTCCAAGTCGGAATCGAGCAGCGACGACGATGAGACCGGATCGTGACAGGGGAGACGCCGATCACAAAGACAAAGGCCTGTTAGGCATTCGATTTATGGACAGCGTTGAATTATTTTTTTTTTTACAAATTTTTAAATTCGTCTTGAACGTTGTTCATGCAAATTAATATCTTGATTAAAATATAAATTTTTGTACATTTGTACATCAACTCCAATGTGATTAAAAAGTGTAGTGAAATTATTCTTTATATACAATTAGAGCGATCTGACTGATCGATTTGTGACGGGACGGGTCCATTCGTGGCAAGACGAGCCAATTCGTGTTGGGACGGTCATTTAGCGAGGCGGGACATGTCGATTCATTATTTTGACGGATTCATAAATCTCAAGGCAGGTTACGGGATCATTCTCGGATCAAAATTGATTAAATTTGGATTGACTTGAGACTGAATTTTAATATTTGAATAATATATGAGAAAAAAAATAAATAAGTTAAGATTAATCGAAGATTTGATTGAGAAAATTCTAACTATAGATTAGGCAGTTCTGTCTAAGGGTTAGATAATGAAAAATCCTAATTTGGATTTAGGCAATGAAAATTTTAGTGAGACTAAGTAAATAAAAATCCTAATTGGGAACTAGACAATGAAAATCCTAGTTGGGAACTAGGTAATAAAAGTTCTAAAGGACTAGACAAATGAAAATCTAAATTGGGAATTAGGCAATGAAAACCCTAACGTGGTTAGACATTGGAATACCTAGTTAGAAACTAGGCAAATCTAGTTAGAAATTAGGTTAAGTCAAAGATGAATCAGTTGAGAGCTGAACACTTGACACTAGATAGTAAGTTCAAGATGGATCAGCTGGAAGTTAAACACTTGACACGAGACGGTAAGTCTAAGATGGGTTAACTAGGAGCTGAACACTTGACACGAGACAGAAAGTCCAAGTGGGTCAAAGGTTCATCGGACACTTGGTGAAGAAGCCTTGGCAGGTCAAAGTTGACCGGATGTTAGGCAATGGAAAGTCCCAACGAGTCATGGATGACTTTGGGGTTGGGCAAAGGAATCTTAAACTCAGATTGAGAGTTTAGAGTTGAATAATCAATTGGGCAATCGATTGACTCAACTCAAGGCAATCAATTGAAGTTGTTTTCGTGAGAACAGAAAGAGCCAGAATCGATTAAGGACATCACCAATCGATTTGGGCATGTTCTAATCGATTGGGAGAAGCCAAAGTCGCGAGTGCACAGTAGGTGCTGGAATCGATTAGCCAATCAATTAGGGGCTTAGGCTAATCGATCGGAGCAATCAATTTAGAGAAGTTTTGTCGCGAATTCGCGAGAAAACATAAGGGGTAGTAATCAATTGAGTAATCGATTAAGGTCTGACCAATCGATTAGGTAATTGATTAAGACATTTTTCGTAATAGAATAGAAAGTGTGAGAATCGATTGGATAATCGATTAAGCAACTTTCTATCTCGTGAACACAAGCTTTGGAATCGATTAGAACCTAGTTATTGATTGGTATGACTCACCAATCGATTAGCCAAGAGAAAAAAAATCGTTTTGTAGATTTGAACGGTTGGATCTGACGTAGTAATCGATTAGGGGTAAGATCAATCGATTGAGAACCTTAGGTTAGCCCGATAAAAGGTGTTTTTGCGAAGGCTTGAAGAACAAACGCTAACAACAATTCTCGGGTTCTTGGAGACATGTGTTGTTGTACTTTGCAGAGATCAAGAGATATTTTCTAAGCAAGAAGTATTGTGAAATCGTTTTCAGTTTCCATTTGTATTTGTTTATTCTCTTCTCGGTGTATTCTCGTGCGTGTGGTTGTACAAGACTTCTCCGCCTCCAAGAAGGAGATTTTCATAGTGTATATGTGAGTGAGGAGAGTGAACCCTTGGATTAGTCACCTCAAGGAGGTAGAGACTAAGTGAAATCCAAGTGTTAACATTGTGGAGTCAGATCGAGTTTTTCCACTGCAACATCAAAATCAAAGAAGCGTTTGAAGCTATTCACCCCCTCTAGCTCTCTACGTGTCCTAATAAGGTCAACCCACAAGCCCATCAAAGAATAAAATATATATATATAGAAAAAATTGAAAATTTTAAGTTTGGTTACGAATTATATAGGTTGGATCATACTTTGAAAAGAAAGGATACTTTATCAGTTTTCTTATATCTTAATCAATTTAGTTGCATTACATAGGCATGTTTAAATACATCATTTATATCATAGCGCGCTCAATATTTGTGGCAGATTTTACATGAACATACTATCAAATTTTCAACTTATTTATTATTATAATATATTTATTTTAGTAGATATATTTTGAGATAAAAATATAGATGATTATTTTTTTAGCTAAATTATATAATATTTTTGATATTAATATTATGTCATATGCTGATGAGCCACGAGCCTATTGAATTTTTTCATTTTCATTTTAAATTTTAAAGATTTTTTTTTTCAACCTGCGAGTCAACCCAAAATCATCTAGGACTGATCCATAAGGGTTGCGAGCCCAAACAAGTCGACTCGTCTTTAAATAAATTGATAAAATTTTAATTTAATCTATTTAAATTATTCAACCGAGTGAATCAATCTAATAAATCTAATTCAAATTGACTCTCTATACAATCACTAGTAATAAATAGCTTCCGTGTTGGTCCTGGAACGAACTGGCGGGGCGCTGGGGGCGAGCGTTTCGCCTTTTGCCACAACTAGCAATAAATAGCTAGTGCATGAGGTGTTGCCACAATGAGGTCTTGGGGTCAAATCCTGGCTAGTAGTCAGGTTCCTGCCCTCCTTATGCACTAGTCACTGTTCGGGC
>JBBUKS010478598.1:0-16921 GCA_038050645.1 Hedychium gardnerianum
AAATACATTTCAATTTAATCCCATATCATTAATCTACATCACAAATAAGCATGAATGTATTTCTTATCCATTTAACCCTAATTTCATGTACCCTCCTTTACACTGTGCCAGAGATAAATTATCACAGCATTCCAACATACTACACCAAACCGAAACATCACCATAACCCATGACTGAAACCCTAATCGAATAATTCAACAGTACTGATTCATCAAAACCAAAAACCTAACCTAATCCATGAATCTGAACCCTAATCCTCACCTCAATTCCTGCTGGCCGAAACTTGTGGTTAGCTGCCGAAGAAGTGAACTCAATCCCGATCGGCTACAACACCCTCAGCCACCCACAACACAAAGCTCAACCTGTTGGAACATCAATTAGATCCAATTTCATACACACAATGCATCGGCTCAACCAATTCGGAAAGAAACCGGTTGATCCAAGAACTCACCGGTGACAACCGAACTTGACCGGAGGCTTCGGATGGAGAGTTGACCTAGGTTCTTGTTGAGGATTGGACTAGACTCGATCTAGACCTCCGGCGACAAGGTTTGAGTGTTGACGACGTCGGCTCCTCCCGATCTCCCGAGAATCGGTCGACTCCTCCACGCAGATCCCAGCCCTAGCTGCCCTCGGCCACCGTCGGTGAGTGGAGGCCGGTGGACAGTGGTCTCGGATGGGAAGGAGGACGATCGGCGGCGGCGCTCGGTGGAGGTCGTCGGGCTCGGTTCGGGAGTGCGCGAGGAAGAGAAGTCGAGGGGAATCGGGTTTGTCGAGTGGGGAGAAAGAAGTAACCGGGCCCCTTTATAAAATAATTTAGAGTTTAACTACCCCAAATTTTCAACTTACCCCACTTAATTCCTTAATAATTCTAAAACCCACTTCATAGATCTCCAAACAATTCCCAGAAAATTTCCTTATACTCCAAAAATTCTCCACTATTTTATAATAAAAATTTCAGATTTTATTTCCATTTATTTATTTATTTATTAAAAAATTTCTCGTATTTTACATGCTCAGTCGAATCTTGGATTGCAACGGGAGCACTTTCGCCGTGTTATTCTTGTGGAGTTGAAAGAGATATTGTGCGACTTGAATTCTCTTGTGGGCAGAGGATCTGCAATAGGTCTTCGGAGGGATCCCATGCATTCCATGAACCCACTCCAAGAATACTACTCAATTATTCTAAAAAATCAGGCGGTGGGTAGAGAGGAAGATCTAGAGAAACTCATTGCAATATTTCAACAACAATTGGTATCATCCAACAATAATGGTGACGATAGCAACCCGTTTGCGATTGTCATAGTTGGCAAACAAGGGGTTGGGAAGACGACCTTGGCACATATGATCTACCACCACACTTGGGTTCTCCAACAATTTCATCATCGCATTTGGGTGGATCTACCCCTCCATTCGACATTCAAGATGATTGATATAATCAGAAAAGAATTCGCAAGTTCCATAAGCGATGAAGAATATTGCGATCAGAAATTACACCTAGAGCTGCCGCTACAAGCCATGTGGGAATATATTAACGAACAACTCGATGGAAGTAGATACTTGTTGGTACTTCATTGTCATGATTTTTCTAGTATGATGCAACAAGAAGAGTGGAATCAATTGAAGAACATCTTGTTGCGGGCGGGCGGGCGGGCCGGGGACGGTAGTCTTGATTGTCGAAAAATCATCAGCAGAATTAGTAAGTGATATGGGTTTTCTAAATGGGGTAAAGGATATTACAACATACTGCTTGAATCCCTTATCGGAGGATGCATGGCTGGAATTATTCAAGAGACACGCAGCAACGCCGCCAATCCCCCCATCGAAGCTGGAGAAATTAGAGAACGATGAGCTCATTCCATTTGTTAAGCAACACTTGCAAAACTTGATTGATCAAACTTTTTCGGCAAAGATTGTTGGATTGTTTGGTCATGATATTCAGGCAGCACTTGCAGGTCCCTTACCTGCTATACCAGAAGCAATGTATATGCTTAGGAATTGTCCACTTTCTTTACTACGGTTACACCAATACCCTCACCTACTTGATGCTGATAACGTTAATGATTATAATGTCATCTTACACATGTTGAATGCTGAATACCTCATACCAGCTGAAGGCATCGCACCAGGTTGGATCGACCGCTATGATAGATTTTTTGAAGCAATACGGAAACAACCAGAATTCCTGATTCAAAAGATGGTCTACTTGCATATGAAGGTTCCCGAAGATTCAACTACTATTCCAAGGTGCTGTCGCTATTTGTGTTTGGAAATTGATCCTCGAGCGATACCATTTCGACTGCCGACCATGCCAATTGAGGTGAGCAATAAGCTGATAGCATTGATTCTACAAGAAGATGAGGAAACGACACGAGAAGATGTTGAGGAAATAACACTTCGAGTATACAAAAAACGACGCATGAAAGCAGCAACTGCAATATCAAAGTTCCTCGACAAGATTTTGGTAAGACTCATACATTTGCGTATATTAGTTGTAGAAACTAGTATGATCCAAAGCTTACCTAGTGAAGTTATCAAGTTGGTAATTAACTTGAGATACCTCCACCTTTCAAAGCTTAAGATGGAATTACTTCCGAAATCACTTTTTGACCTACCTAATTTGCGAATTTTAAGTTTGTTTCACTGTGAAAAACTTCAAAAGATACCTGAACGAATCCACCAGCTTAAGAAGTTGCAGATTTTGAAACTAGCTTATTGCACAAAGCTTCAGCAGTTACCAAAATCTATAACAAGACTCAAAAACTTGGAAGAGCTTAATGTGGAAGGTTGTTGTTGTCTCATAAAGCTACCAGAGGATTTGGTCAGTTTTAAATCACTAAGAATCCTCAACGTCGAAGGATGTGCTTCCTTGTCTCAAATTCCCCGCGGGATCGAGCAATTAATTGGCCTTCGTAAGTTGTCAGGAATATTTGTCGGTGTTGGTGTCGGTGGAGGTTTTGGGTTCGCACAGTTGCAAGCTTTAACAAATCTTGAGGAAATAAGATTACGAAACTTAGAACGAGCAGAGGAGATCACTCAAACTGAAGTGCTAATGGGCCAACAAAGTCTTCGACACTTGTCATTGCATTGGGGTGATGAAGAAGCAAATGAGAGTTCTGAATTAGCTACACCACTGCAGGTATTCGAAGCTCTCCGACCTAACGTGCATTTGGAAAGGCTAGAGATCATTGCTTACCAGGGAGTGGAATTCCCTACTTGGATGAGTAAACAACAACTTGTTCATTTCGATTCTTTAGAAGAGGTCAAACTCGTCAATCTCAAGAGGTGTGCTACATTACCATCACTTGGTCTACTTGGTAATCTCGAGGAGCTTGTGATAAGTGACATGGATTTAATAAAATAAATAGACGATACATTTTACGGTGATGGCGACATATTTCCTACCTTGACAAAGATCACTTTCTCAGAAATGCTTGCACTAGAGAAATGGTCGTCTGTGCCGAAAAGAAAAAATGCTGAATTTTTTCCAAAGCTTAAACAATTGACACTAATTCAGTGCCCAAAACTCAAGGAAATAGATTTGCGTTCTCTACGTGATGGTGTTGTTACAATGAGAGTGTTGTTGAACAATCAAACAATATGGTCGGTCGAATTTTGCGATTGGAACAACCTCCAGTGCATTACAAAAATAGAGATAGTCGGGTGTCAAGAGCTAAGGTCTCTGCCACAGGGTATGCGAAGGTTGAAGCATCTGAGTAATCTGACAATTAACAGCTGCAATAATTTGACGACTTTGGTAGCATTGGATTCACTTAAAGAATTGAACATATATGCTTGCCCAGTGCGAGCATTCAACCTAGAAGCATTTACACAACTTTCTCAACTGAAAATTAAAAGCTGCTCAAAGATGCAAATGTGAGTTTGATCTTCATCTTCCATCTTCCAGTAGATTCATTTAATTGCTCCTATGCTTCAATTAAACTAGTTATTTATTCTCTTCTCCCTGGTTTGTTCTACCTTAAGATGTTACTTACCATCATTGCATAAACTATTTTACTTGAATAATTAAATAAAAATTAACTGACTTGTCTTAACAATAATATGGAAGATTGATACTACATACACCATTTGCTTAGTCATTGGACATATTGAAATAAAAAAAAAAATTGAGCAATTATGAAATTTATTTATTTTTTATTGTACTTGAAAGTTCAGCTATCAAAGTGTAACTGCAATGGTTGGAAATGACAAAAAAACTCAAATCAAGATTCATATCCTCGATTAATGTTATCAAGGCAAATTATATTACATGGCTAATAATTGTTTATCATTTCAGTTATCTCGATGCTTGGATGAAAAAAAATGAGGAACGACAGTGAGCAACAACAGCAAAAGAAGAAGAAGATAGTTTTCTTCTCCAAACTGAATAATTCGCAATAGTCAACTTCGAAGAAGAATAGAAGATCCTAATTGATGTTGATTTGCTTGTTGAAATCGTATCTTCTTGGCGTGATTTGATTTGGTTAATCATTTAGTCCATTTTTATTATGTGAAATTAATGTGTGTTTGTTGTGAAACTCTCCATTTGTCTTACATTATTAATAGCATACAAGTTATGGCTTGTGAACTTTCTCAATTTTGTCATACTTTTTTATAAATTTATATTACTAATCAAATCGATTTTTAATGTTTATCAACAATACAAAACTCCGGCCTATAGTTAACGATGCCTATGAACTCAGACAATTGCTAGATTTATTGGAGGTTTTGAAATTGATATCATCTTTAATTATTTATTTGATAAATAATAGATTAAAATTAGACCAAGCCTAGCAGATGAATTATTACAATAACAATAAGTGGATCTCTTCTTCTTTTTTTTCTTTATAAATTATGCATGGTAACCTATTTGAGCCAAGTTACTTGAAAGATTAGAATGTTATTTGAGACTTCTCAACTCAATATTTTATCTTTATTTAGTTTCATGAATTTATTATATAGTTTTTTTAAACATGCAACATAATTATTATTTTGTTAATTTAATTTTTGATTTAAATATATAAATATATTATATTTTAAATTATTTTTAATAATTTTTAAATGAGTGACCATATAAGTTTTTTTATTGAATCAATGATTTAATTTAATAGGATCACCATATTATATCACTCGTTGAGCTCGAAGGAAAAGTGTAGCTCAATTAGCTATTTTAATAAATATACTTAAAAATTAGATAAGATAAATGATTGTCTATGGGTTGCTCATAAATAATTTATAGATAAATTTATTTATTAATTTATCTATCTATAATTTAATTATAACTTTATTTTTATTTGAATTTGTGGTTTAATGAAATAATTTAAGCTAAAACTAGAATTTTATTTTAGAAAGTATGAAAAAAAACAAAGTGTTGAAGTTATGTAAAAACTATATGAAAATTAAATTATATTTATTTGAGACGGCCACGACTTCAAATAGTGGTATAGAGAGAGGAAGATTAGGTGAAACACGTGCTGCTTGTGTTCTTGCATCACGTTATTCGTCTCTCATTTCCGGATGAATCAGATTCAATCTACAAATTTAATTTATGATTTAAGATGATGATATTTAAGCCCGGGTAATGGTAATGGTATAACGGTAAAGTATCTTTTTAATTTTTTAAATATTTAAAAATTAAATTTTAATTTTGATAAATTAGTGAATATATTTTTTTAATAGATAATTAATTTAATAATATGGACTGTCCGTTGTAAATATTTTTTAATTTATCTTAGTGATTAATAATTTTTTTATATAATATCGAATCAATTATTTTTATAATCAGTATAAATTAAATATTTTATATCTAAAAAAAGAAAGAAAGAAGATGATAATTGTAGCGCAATTTGCTTAAAACTTTGGAAACATGGGTGTGTGTTTTTGTTAATTAATGAAATGCGTATTTTTCCTTAAATGCCGCGATCCCTGTTTTCTGCCAGACATTCCTGCAGGAATCAATCGAGATGGAGCATGAAGGAAGAAGCATGGAGGAGACAAGTTGAGTAATCGCCACAAGACTATTATCATGTGATGTAAAAAATTAAATGATGAATTAGGTAATATTAAATTTGAGACGATTAATTTGATTTTATGAATTTTTTCTATCGATCGCTAGGATAAATCGAGAAGTATTCGTGGTAGGCGGCGTAGAAGTCCAATATCCCTTGATGGCACGTCTTATTTGAAGGAAAAATCTCTACAAATATATCATAATTAGAGATCGAATCATCAATATTTGAATGACAATTTAAGCATTTTACTACTGCACCATATAGCTCAGGACTGCTATCATGTGATGTAGCAAGGGTGACAATTTGTGTATTGAATTAATTGTTAAAAAAGATGCCTCATTTATAATTAAAGCAGCGCTCTATCCGTCGTTTTTAACTTACCAAAAACACAAAACTGTTATATGTAATTCACAAGAGATCCAGTTGAGATTATGGGATACACTGATGCACGTGAGGTCAACTCCTTTTGGGTTGTCTTCTGTTGGATCAGCGATTACCGAATGATAAGTTTTTGTCGGTTTGGCTGTTATCAGGTGAGTTTTTGTCGAGTCAGTTGTGTTAGGACCTTGAGAGCCAGAAGAGAGTTGAATAGTTCGCTTCGCTTCTTCGATTTTGACTTGCAGGAGACAGATAAGTCAGAAGTGAGTTTTTGTCGAGTCAGTTGTGTTAGGACCTTGTTAGCACTACTAAGACGCTAACCCCTTGATTTTACTTGGTATCTACCTCCTTGAGGTGATTAATCCAAGGGTCCACTCCGAGTTCCCACATCCACTAAGAATTCTCTTTTTCTCGAAAACTTTTCGGAGACAGATAAGCCTCGTACAAACTCCTTACAAGAAAATACAAGCAACACAATAACAAATAAAAATGAAAGTGAAAACACTTTATAATTTGAGAATCTTAACTTTGGATACTTGCTTGTAGCTTTGGAATGCCTCTTGAAGGTTAAAAATACAACAGCAATTCGTCTCTAACCTCTTATGAACCGGCCCCTTCAAACTTCTTCGAAATCACCTTTTAAAGGCCGTTGCTCGGGCTGATTTTTGCCTATTAGTTGACTAAATTTACAACTCAATCGATTGATCTGATGAATTTAACCGTTGAAACCTGCAGAACGACTCTTTCTTGACCTGTTTGATCATATTAGCCGACTAATTTCCCAAATAAGTCGAATTGATTTGCTTCTGCTTGCTTATGGATCAAATTGATTTGACTGTATTTAATCAATTCAATTGGATCAAAATCAATTCGACTAATTTTCCCAATCAGTTGAATCGATTTGCTTCTGCTTGCTTCTGGATCAAATTGATTCAACTAATTTTTTCAATCAGTTGAATCAATTTGCTTTTGGATCAAAACTACTCTTGCATTTGATCCAACGATCGATTCGGGCTTCCATCTCTCGCCAAGAATGTGGTATTCGACCTTCTTGGACTTTCATTGCCTTGCATCCGTCCCTACGATCTACAAGGACTTTCTTTTGCTTAGTATCCGGTTGACTTCAACATATCAGGACTTTCTTTGCTTAGCATCCGATCCATCGTGACCTATTGAAACTTTCGTCATCACCAAGTGCCCGGTCCTCCATGACTCACATGGACTTTTCATCTCATGCCAAGTGTCCGGTTCTACATGACCCACTTAGACCTTCCTTCTCGTGCCAAGTGTCCGGTCCTCCATGACCCACCTAGACTTTCCATCTCATGCCAAATGTCCGATCCTCCATAACCCATTTAGACTTTTTTTCTCATGTCAAGTGTCCAGTCCTCTATGACTACTCGAACTTTCCTTCTCGTACGAACTCTCTATTAGACTTTTAATCATTAAGTATTTAGTCAATCTTGACTCACTTGAACTTTTCATCTCGACTAACATATTGATTGACTATCAAGTATCCGGCCAGCCTTGACCTACTTGACGTCTCACTCAACCAATCTAACATATTAATCAAATATCGAAATCTCAACTTGAGTCAAGCTCAAGTGGCCAACCTTGACCAAGGGTCGATTGCACCAACAAGTTGTTGTGCAAGGACTCCAATGGAAGTCTTAGAACGGTGGTGACCGGAAGGATTCAAAAAGGATTAGAAAGGAGGTCAAGATGAACCTTGACGAGATCACTTCGACTATGAAGAAGTGAAAAGTAATATGATTCGACGGGCATTGTTGTAATTATCAAAATTTGCTGGAGTGCGATCAAAAAGGTCACAACAGAACTTTTCCTCTCCCGTGCTGTGACTTTTTCTTCCTCCCCCATATTTTTATTCTCTTCAACCCTAAAACCTTAATCTATCTCTCTTCTCACCCACCAACCCCTTTTGTTGTCGTTCTTACCGCCGCTGCCGCCCAAGCTGCTACCACCACCGCTACCATCGTTGTCGCCTTATGAAAAAAAAATTCTAGCAAAGAGAAAGAGAGCAACGAGCATGATTAAATTAATTCCTCGATCGATTTAGGTGAAGTTTCCTCTACTTGTTTTTCTATAATCACCTTGTGCATGATTAAATCTATAGTCACAACAAAGAAGAAGAAAATGATTTATGCTTATTTAGGAAGTAGAATAAAGAGTATAATATATGTGCTTGCTTATTTCTTCAATTAATTTAACGCATGATTATTAGAAAGCAAATAATAGTTTCCTTGGGAATATAATTATATCTTGATTAGAGGAAGATTTAGGATAGATTCGTTGAGATTTAAATTACATCGTTGTTAGAAGAAATTTAACTGATTACATCTATTGTTTGATGATGCCCTTTTACTTGTTTGTTATCTTCTTATTGATACTCTATTAGAAAGTATTGAGTAACTCAAAATTTAAAAGAACATAAGAAACCCTAGGGTATTCCCTACGATGAAATTAAGAATATCATGAAAACTCTCGATAACTCATCAATATACTTGTCCATCATAAATCTATCATAAATAAATAGTACGAGAGAACTTTGGCTTGGTACTCGTAGAAAGATTAGTATCCCTTAATTGACTTAACATGGAAATGATTATACCCCTTATGTCTTAAAATTTGGCTATATAATGCATGAAGTTGTGAGATTATTTATGATAACTTAAGAATATAATAAATCTTTAAAAAAATTATAGAGTAGTTGGCTCCGGTATAAAAGGACTTTTAAATCTTTTATGAAATTTGCGCCTTCATAGACTTTAGCCAAATTAAGATGATTTTTTCTCACTGAGTGGATTGCGGATTGTTCATTCTATTTTTATGTGAATATTTTTCTAGTGGATTACGGGTCGTTCATCTATATGTGCATATATGATATATTTCATATTAGGTAGATTATGAATCGCTCACCTCATGCATATACGATACATCTCTTTCTAGTGGATTGCAATTCATTCACCCTATATATGTATATATAAGTGCATATATATGATGCATTTCATTAGGAGTGAATTGCAGGTCGTTCACTCTTATATATGATGCATCTGTTTCGAGTGGGTTGCGGGTCGCTCACCTTTTTTTTTTATCTTTATATAATGTGTTTGCAATATTAGATGGATTGCGGGTCATTCATCTTTACTTATACGACACATCCTTGATGGGTGTATTATTTGTCGTTCACCCATTTAATAAAATTATGTTGAGTTGTCAGATAAAGTAAGATTATAATGTGTGTAGTATTAAAAAATGAGAAATTAAGGAGAATTGATTAAGAAGAGAATAAAAGACGAATGATATAGAAATATACATTATAAATTATGTTGTTGTCCTCTTTGATTATACTTCCACGCATGTCTCTCTTATCTCTACTTTGCACTTTGTGCACACTCTTCTTTTCCTTTGACCTCCAAGTTAATTGTTGAGATATGTACATGACACTAGTGGAGTTACTTTAGAGGTATGTATGCAGTCAAGTTAGTTAGCTTTTGTTTATATTTTGTTTTGATATTGTTACAGTTCACGCATAGTGAGTGAAGCTAGTGTCGTAGCAAGCATAGCTCGTGCGAGGCCTGACACAAAAGGTGGGAAGGATTCCCAAAGGGTGTACCTCTTTCCTCTTCACCAAAAGGCGCACCTTTCTATAATTGATGTTGTTGGAGATGACTCATATGGGGCCATGTCAGCC
This sequence comes from Hedychium gardnerianum, assembly GCA_038050645.1. Taxonomy (NCBI): domain Eukaryota; kingdom Viridiplantae; phylum Streptophyta; class Magnoliopsida; order Zingiberales; family Zingiberaceae; genus Hedychium; species Hedychium gardnerianum. The sequence continues at coordinate 10,102 of JBBUKS010478598.1, forward strand.
ATGCCTGTGGTGAGGAGCACGCCTAGGTCGTGCTCCATTTTATAATGATCTGGGGAGCGGGCATGGCTTGGTCGTGCCCCATGTCATGGGAGTGATCAGGGTCATGACCTAGCCATGACCCATGCTGGAGGCTCCAGATTAAGTCGGGAAGTTGCACATTTTTTGGAATTTCGTGTAACATATGGTATTTTAGGTCCAAAATACCAAGTAGGAGTGGGTTGTATAAATAGGATCATTGTAACTCCAAACCTAATTTTAAATAGAGTTTTCTTGGTCATTTTGTGGAGTAGGCACATCGTTGAACCATGATAACCCTTCGTCTTCTCTCCTCTCATATTTCTTCTTCTTCTTCTTTGGTTTCTTCTCTGTGGTTCTTCTTTATTATTGCAACGCAATCTCAACAAGTGATATCAGAGCCAAGACATCATGTCTAGGATCTCTTCTGCGAAATTCAACATGGTGAAGTTCGATGGAACTAGAAATTTTGATTTGTGGCAGAGGAATGTTAAAGATCTACTGGTGCAACAAGGCATGGTGAAGGCGCTAGGCGAAAAGAAACAGGAAGCAATGGAAATGTCATATTGGGAGGAATTTCAAGTGAAGACGGTGGCAACGATCAGACTTTGTCTAACGGATGACGTGATGTATCATATTTTGGACGAGGAATCACCGGTGGAAGTTTAGCAAAAATTGAAAAATCGATATATGTCCAAATCTCTGACAAACAAGCTTTATCTTAAACAAATTTTTTTTTGGCTCAAGATGTTAGAGGGCACAGATCTGAGCCAACATATCAACATTTTCAATCAAATCGAAAGTGATTTGAAATAGGTTATTATGAAGATCGAAGACGAAGACAAGGTGGTGATGCTATTGAATTCTCTACCGTCATTTCCTACGTACGAAAATTTGGTTATGACTCTGATATGGGGAAAGGAAACCCTCAAGCTAGAGGAAGTCACCGGTGCTCTTTTGGGATTTCATCAGAGGAAGAAAGATAATGATGAGATATCTCAAGGTGAAAGGCTCGTGTGAGAGATAACTAGGAACGTGGTAGGAGCAAGGCTCGATATGGGTCGGGTAACGAAAATAAGGTCCAATCTAAAGCGAGAAAGAAAAAGGGGATCACGTGCTATAAGTGCGGGGTAAAACATCACATCAAGAGAAATTATCTAGAGAGTAAAGATGGTTCATTGAAGTCTACAAATATAGTGGAAGAAGAAAATTTAAAGAGCGGCAATGGTGATATATGTTTTCTATTTCATCTAGTTCAGAGCAATTGTTAGATTCTTGAATCTTGGATTCAGCGTGCTGTTATCACATGACGTCTAAGGAAGAACCTGATTTTATTGAGCACACTGGATGGTAGCGGTTATTGTTACAAGTATGTGGGCGGAGTAATAAAGATCAGTAAAGGTGCTCTGACAGTGATGAAAGAACAGAAACTAGCAGGGGGCATCTATAAATTGCTGGTACTAGAGTTATAGGTAGAGAGGCTATTGTAGAATTTGAATTAGATAATAGAGTCTTGTGGCATATACGATTGGGTCACATGAGTGAGTGTGGGATGTTGAAACTTCATAGAAGAGGTCTATTGAAGGGCGTCAAAGCATGCAAACTCGATTTCTCCAAGTTTTGTGTTCTTGAAAAATAAAGCAGGGTGTAGTTCAAGACAGTCACATACAAGACGGAGGAAATTCTGGACTATGTTCATATAGATCTCTCAGGACCAGCCCGTGTAGCATCGCGTGGTGGACATTTATACTTTGTGAGTTTTTTTGACAACTACTCACGGAAAGTCGGGGTGTACTTCATGCGTCACAAGTCAGAAACTTTTTCAAAGTTCAAGATGTGAAAAACTGAAGTAGAGAATTAGACTAGAAGGAAACTCAAATGTCTGAGATCAGACAATGAGACTGAGTACACAAATTCAAAGTTTCAGAAATTTTATAAACATCATGGTATCAAAAGACACTTCACGGTTCGCAGGACACCACAACAAAATAGTGTAGCGAAAAGGATGAACAAGACAATAATTGAGAGAGCTCGATGTCTCAAGTTGAATGCAGGGCTTGCAAATAACTTCTGGGCAAAGGCAACAAACATGACATGTTTCTTGATCAATCGATCATTGAGGACAACACTTAATGATAGAGGTATGGACGAGAAATCTGGTTGATTACTCTAGTATGAGAGTGTTTAGATGTCTAGCCTATATGCATGTTTCTAATGAAAACATGTCAAAGCTAGATGCAAAGTATAGGCAGTGTATTTTTCTGGGTTACCAAAAAGGAGCGAAAGACTTCAAGTTTTGGGATCCTAAGGCGAACAAGGTAGTGATAAGCAGAGATATGATATTTGATGAAAAAGTCATGGTATAACGTACTAAAGGTAAAGAAAAATAAGTATCAGAAAATTGCAATGAAGAGAAAGACTTTGTGCAGGTGGAGCTAGAAACTCATGATCTTGATGAAGCTAGCTCAAAGCACATGGAGCATCAAACTATAATCACAAAGAGGATCAGACGTACAATTAAACCACCTATTAGTATGGTTTTGAGGACTTGGTTTCTTATACACTTATCACTAGTAGCAAAGATCCTATTATTTTTCACGAGAAGTACACAACTCAGAGAAGGATAAGTGAATGAGTGCTATGATAGAGGAGATAAAGTCATTACATAAGAACAAAATATGAAATTTGGTGGAGCTTCCTGAAGGGAAGAGGGTTATAGGATGCAAGTGGGTATACAAGAAGAAAGAAGTCATCTCAGAAAAGGAGGAAGAGAAGTTCAAGGCTCGATTAGTAGCAAAGGATTACTCACAGAGGAAAGAGATAGACTATGATGAGATATTTTCTCTGGTGGTTAGACATACATCTATCAGGGTGGTGTTTGCTTTGGAAGCGCATCATGATTTACAGTTGAAGCAAATGGATGTGAAAATACCGTTTCTTAATAATGATTTGGAGGATCAGATTTTTATATTACAACAGAAGGATTTAGTCAGCCCGGGAAGGAGCACTTGGTCTGTAAATTGAAGAAGTCACTTTATGGGCTAAAGCAATCTCCAAGACAGTGGTATAAGCGTTTTGACTCCTACATGGTTTAGAACAGGTACAGGAGATGTGAGTATTACTGTTGCATTTATGTGAGGAGCCTTGATGATGATTTACTTATCTTCTTGCTATTTTATGTGGATGATATGTTGATTGCTGCAAAGAGTATGAAGGAGGTCAATAAGTTAAAGAATCTACTAAGCAAGAAATTTAACATGAAAGATTTGGGTGCGACCAAGAAAAATCTTAGGATAAAGATACATAGAGATAGAATCTCTGGGAGAGTATGGCTATCTCAACGAAATTATGTTGAGAAGGTGTTGAACGGATTCAACATGGGAAAATACGAAGTCTGTAAGTACACCTCTGGAGCGCCATTTTAAATTATCTCTTGTACAGTGTTCAAGGACGGATAAGGAGATCCAAGACATGTCAAAGGTTCTCTATGCTAGTGCAGTTGTTGTCTGATGTATGTCATGGTTTGCACAAGATCTGATTTGGTGCAAGCTGTTAATATGATGAGCAAGTTTCTTTCAAATCCTGGACATTAGGATGCGGTCAAGTGGATTCAGATACTTGAGGAATACTACATATTATGACATTGAGTTCAACATACAACAGGGTGATCCTTTAGGATATATGGATGCAGACTATGCAGAAGATATGAATGACAGAAGGTCTACTATAGTGTATATGATTACTATGGAGGAATGACCTATCTATTGGAAGTCTATGATACAACTCATAATTGCATTATTCACTACTGAGTCAGAGTACATGGAAGTAGCTTAAGTAGTCAAGGAAGCGTTGTGGCTTATAGGTTTAGTCAGAGAACTTGGTGTTCAATAAGGTGAAGTCAAGGTGTATTGTGATAGCTAGAGTGATATCTATTTAGTGAAGAGTCGGGTGTATCAAGCGAGGACCAAGCACATTGATGTGAGGTTTCACAATATCAGAGAGCTGATATCTTCCGAAAAAATGCTACTTGAGAAGGTCCACACGTTTGAAAACATTGCAGATATATTGACAAAGTCAGTTACCACAAAGAAATTCAAGCATTGCTTGAACTTGATCCATTTCTCTAGTTGCTAGAGAAGGTGTAGTCCGAACTCGGTGTTCCAAGAGGAGGTTTTCCGAGATGCTTGTGTTTCTCCTAAGGGGTAGATATTTGCCAAGGTGAAAATTGTTGGAGATGACTCATATGGGGCCATGTCAACCATGCTTGTGGTGAGGAGCACGACGAGGTCGTGCTCCATTTTGTAACAATCGGGGAAGTAGGCACGACCATGTCACGATAATGCCCCCGGTCACGGCCTGACCGTCTGTTGGCACGAGCACACCCATGGAACGGGCGTGCCCAAGGGCACAACATGGTTGTGCCCCGTGTCATGGGCGTAACCAGGGTCACGACCTAACATGACCCGTGCTAGAGGCGTCGGGTTAAGTCAGGAAGTTGCGGGATTTTCTGAATTTTATGTAATATATGATATTTTGGACCCAAAATACCATGTAGGAGTTGTGCTATATACATATGATCATTGTAACTCTAAACCTAATTTTGAATAGAGTTTTCTTGCCTGTTTTGTGGAGTAGGCATATCGCTGAACCACGATAACCCTTCGTCTTCTCTTCTCTCATGTCTCTTCTTCTTCTTTGGTTTCTTCGCTGCGGTTCTTCGCTATTGTTGCGGCGCAATCTCAACAGATGTCATCATAACTGCTAGCACACCCTTCTGTAATTAGAGTCATCATAACTGCCAGCGCACCCTTCTGTAATCGACACCATCATGACTGTTATATTGCATTTTGAGCTCGAGAATGATTTGACTGGCTAGACTCAGGCTCGACCATGTGTCGTGTTGACTTGACTTGAGTTCATTGTAAGCTAGGCTGACTTGACTTGAGCTTCATCTTGACTCAAGCTTATAGGGATGTGCATTAACCAAGTCATGGACTTGCCACATGACTTCTAATGTCTTTGCCACATCAACAAGCAAAAAAGACACCTTAGCATCATGATCTATCCATCAAAGGTTGACACTAAATGCTTACGGGATCCCATGTAGCACAAATAAATGTTTGCGATGCTCAAACCATTTGTGGTGCTGGACCATTCCCGTGGTCCATCTATGCTTCCCAAATTTATCCGATGGCTCGTGAGAAATTTTCGTAGAGCCAGGTTAGTCATCTTCAGGTCAATGAAGGATAAAAATATCTAGACACCTGAGTCTATAAATGCTTACAAAATTATATATATATATATATATATATAAAGATTTTATTTTGTTATGAGTTGGTTTACTATTTACAATGTGTGGTTTTATTTTTAGAGTTCTAGTTTTTTTTGAAAAAAAATGATGGATTAGATAACTTCAAATTTGGGGTGACTGGTTTGTATCATATAAGTTTTCCATTTGTCGCTAGGGTAAATCGAGAAATACTCGCGGTGGACAACCTAAAAGCCCAACATTTTATAGTTGCACTCTCCATAAGTTTTAGCTTTTTGAAGCTTGTATAGTTGTGATATGGTTATTAGAGTCTTAGAGAACTATTTAATAATTTTAGATAATACTAATTTAGGAGTGCGAACGAATCAAATCGAGTCAAATATTATAAAAATATTGATATTCAAGTTTGAGCTTGAAAAATATATGAGTTATTCGAATTCGATTCAAAGTTTAAAAATATAAATAATTTTAGCTAGGCTCAATTTAAAATAAAATTTGTTATTGAAATTGTTCGTAGATTAATTCAAGAAAAATCAAGTTTTAAGACGTAATGACTTAAATTCAAGATCAATTCGAGTTATTTAAATAATAAATTCAAACCAAAGTTGTATATAATAAAATAAAAATAGGTAAAATTAGGTTAAGTTCAATTCGCGAGCCACTCGTAAATAATCTTAATAATCAAATAAAATATTATAATTTAAATTTGATTAAAAAATTATAAACATGTTAGAATTCCACTCATATTTAATCTTTAATACAAATCAAATAATTTTTGAATCGACTCAAAAAAAAACTCGTGAGTTAACTTATTCATTTACAACTTTATATTATTGGAGTAAAAAATAAAATTATCATCTTAACAATCCCTTCAAGATGACTCCATACTTTTTTTAAAAAATAAATTATGATAAATATTTGTCCTAATATAATGATCCTTTACTCCATGAATATATGTAAAGATTTCAAAATAAATAGTTATTTCAAGTCCTCATTTCTATTGGATTTATTTTTACATTTACTTTTTAAAATATTTTAGATGCATATACGAGTTTTGTCAAAACTCAAATTTCACAAATAAATACTCTTTAATTTTTTAGTATTAACTCAGTTTTCTTATGTATTATTTATTTTAATTTTAAGCAATTTAAAACCATCTAAATATTATTATAGTGGCTAGATATTACATAACTGAAGGATAATAATAATAAAGTAATAAAAGTATTTTAATAGAAAAATATTAAAGTATTATTAATATACTAATATTTTTATACAATAATTTTAATTTATTAAGAATATTTTTAGAATAGAAAATATATTCATTGTTTATATATATATATATAAAAACGCCCTCAACTATTGCCGTTTTAATTTTCACCCTAAATTTATTATTAAAAATATGCTAAAGGTATTTAGCCTTCCGACTTTTTCACTGTTTCCTATCCCTCTCGCCCTACGACCTCACCGGCTCGCTCTCCTCCCTCTCTTCTCCGGAATTCCCAGCGGCTGAGAACTCGCCGCATCTTCTCTCCCAGC
>JBBUKS010478627.1:0-16917 GCA_038050645.1 Hedychium gardnerianum
ATTCTCTCTGTCTCGTTCCCGTTCCGATTTCGGTAAGAAATCGGAACGGTAAAAACCGGCCGTGCCGGGCGGCACGGCACGGTATTTTAATCGTTGCACGAAGCACCCACCAACCTTATAATAAGTTGAAATCTAAAGCTCTATAATATATTTGTGAAACAACATAAGATGAAGGGTTGAGGACCTACTACAAAATATATGCTATGACCTAATACATGCATCTAGGGAGATACCTAGGGATTAATTTTTTTAGAGTTAGCCCCTTACATGCATCTTGGCACTACCCAAGGATAATCCGTCAAACATCAAACTTCCTTTAACGTGCATGATCTAGAGCAATGTCAGGACAAGAAATATAACAAAATCAAGAAGCAACTGCTACCCTTGAGAATATAGCAAAACTGATTTGATAGAAAAATTTGGAAATCAAGGGAATATAAGGAAAGTGGTCAGTAGACATAAAGGAGCAGCATGAATATAGGTATGAATAAGTCACGGCAAAGATTCGTCAATGATGCATTATAGACATAAATGACGAGAATAAATTAGATCACTGCAATGAACATCTATCATGACTACCCTATGTTAACTCCAACATAATCTATACAAAAAAATCACACCACACAAAGCAGACCATGCAATGGCCAACTCCATGAGTTCCACATCTACTAAAGGGATATACATTGTTCTAAGTTGCTATAAGCACAGTATCTATTGATTGCAAACCTAAATAACAAGCATGGTTGGACCCATTAGGTGAATCATTGTAATTCCCCACTCTAGAACAGAGAATGGTGTCTATATATGCTCCACCATGTTAATAACTACCAAATTTAGCATCATCATCCTGCATCCATCAGTCAATAAAATGGACAATGTATGGCCAAGGTGCTAGAAAGTGGTATAATTGCTAAAATACTCACAAAAAAAAAATCGTCCTATAGACCACAAGCCTCATCCACAATAGAGTAATCATCCGTAAAGGCCTCATCCTATCCTTAACAGTCATCATCCACTGAAGCACTTATCTACAATAGACTTGTCATCCGCTAGTAGATCCTTATCTGCCAATAAATTATCTAATATTAACCTTAACTCTAGCTACCTGACCTTGTAAATATGCACCAGCACTTACAAAAAAAATAAACAACTACATTACATTATTCATCCAAAAACAACTTAATTAGCCTATATTCCCACTTGCTAAACCGCCTAAAACAATGTAATATAAAACCAATCATATAAAACATCATATATACACGACATAACACCCAGCATGAATGGACTAACAAATAATGGTCTGGCATGATATAAAATATCACATGTTGCCACTCATCTATTACATGAGCATACATCATGAGATCTCACATATGTGAAATCATTGGAAATCAACAATAATATGAACAACAAAGGAATAAGTATACAAAGTCACCAAACAACCCAAGTTGACAGACTAATACGGTAAATTGGACTCTCACTAAGATTCGATATGTTGAGATCAAACCCAAGAGACTATCTGTTATCACCCTCTCCACTAACATCAAATTTATACACCTATATGCCACCTCAAATCTTTTAGTTACCACATTATTCATACTTCTCAGTAAAGATAATTATGACCTTAATTACTAATTTGATTTAAAATTTGAACCAATCTATTCTCAAGTATCATATCCTCCATAAGTAGATCTACTAACTCACCATCATAGTTAATTCTCCAATCCTGAGTAACATCAATGATCTCACAATTCAACATTGTCATAATCAATCATTTAAATAATAAAGCAATTGTCCCATAAAATCAGAATCTATAAATTATCATGACTCCATAATATTAGATAACACTCCACAATAAATCATTTTGATTTGATAAATTAATACTATATTACCTCAGACTTCCATCATGATCATCCTAATATTTTCCTTGCCTCAAATCTCAAAGTTACCACATCATTCGTACTTCTTGATTAAGACAATTTAAACTTTAATTACTGATTTGATTCCCAATTTGAATCAATATTAAACCTTGATGAATAACGCACCATCAAAGTTAATTTCTCCAATACTGGTCCAGCTCAATGACCTCACAATTCAACCTTGTCATAATAAATCATTTATAAAATTAAAACAATTCTCCCTTAAACTCAAATCTATGCACCGTCATGATTCCATAATATTAGGCAACACTCTGCAAAAATAATTCATCTTGATCCAAAAAGTCAATACTAATATTACCTACAATTTCCACCAAAATCATCCAAATATTTCCCATGATTCCCTCCATAACTTCAATCATTCTCCCAATAGAATGACCAACTAATATAACGTTAATGTTATCATCAAGGTCGATAGATTGTCATCACGACCATATCATCCATCTCTACATCAACAGCTCCATCTATGTGCCTGGACAACCAACTCAATAGGGTCAATACACAATGAAAAAACATTTGTTCTCACTCCTAGGTTAATTTGAATGTTAACGACTCTAATTAATCAAATATAAATATGAAAATAAACGCCAAGATCTATAACACAGCCATTGCGAAGATTGGCCACAACAACAAAGCACAAAGAATCTACCTTGAGCCATTAGCTCACTTCCCAAAGCATATTAGCTCAATTGGTTTCCAATTATTGTTATGAGATTCAGCCTATCAAACAAAAAGATATGATTGATAGAAAAGATCAGATGAGACCTGCTATTAAAAGACAAATACTTGTATTACTGAAAACATAAACCTGCTATGACATACTGACGAGATGAGATGTTGCAAGGTCACAACAAGGGCAGCAATTATGACTCCAATGACGTGCCAGCTTTTTTTGTTACTGTCTGGCAAAGGGACTACGGAAGCACCTGGAGAAAATGGTTGGAGGGGCTGCTTCTTCCTGGAGGAAAGAGGTCAGGTTGCTACAAGAAAAGGGAAGGAGAGAATCGGTTTTCCTTATCTCAACAGAGAAGATGAGAGGATTGGGGTTTGCTGCTCACACGAGGAAAAGAACTAAGTCGGTAGCATCGGCATTGAGCAGACGTTGCACAACAAGTAATGTTACCACAATAAAGGCTGCAAAGCAGGTCATGTATGATGGCTGCATGAGGTGAAGTGTTGGCCACAAGCAAAAAGCATGAGCATAGACAAACAGCAGTGCAAGGGCAAGCATGTTCCTGCACTAGTTTGGGAAAAGGAAGGGATGGGTGGGAGCACTCACAAGCAAGGAGGGCCTAGAGAAAGCTTGTGTCGTGCCATACAAGGAGTGAGGAGGGGACTAGTGAGATTAGGAGGAAGAGAGGAAAAAATTTAATACCCAAAAAATCCCTAACTGAACTTGAGCTTGTCTGAATCAAACCGGTTCAAACTGGTTCAAGTTGGGGTCAATCCTAAATTAACCAAATTGATTCATGCCTATTCCTTAATCAGCCATTTTAAACCCAAATTAGACATAAGTGGAACTTAATTACTTAAAATCTGCCTTTAAACATCCCAGTTCACACATAATTATAACACAAATACATCTAATTATACCTAATTACTCCTAACTAAACCTTGCAATGTCATGTCATGCACTTCTATTAAGAAAAATAAATTTTAAATATTTTCTTAATATTGACCACATATGCATATTTCCAATCTATGAAATAGCTTGAGTGGTCATAGGTTGCATAAATTTTTTTATTGTACTTTCATGTACTGAACCTAAACTTTGTTTAGCTCAGTTGATATCGTGATCATCATTCCTAGTTTCCACTGTAAATCAACTCCATGTATTATATACATAAACAATAAAGGCTCAAACATAGAAAAAGCAGACCAATTTTTCTCATGATATTTCCCAAACATCAGAATAGCATCCACAAAATAGTACCAAACTGAATCAAAGATAATACTGACAGTTGAGAGTTCAGATGTGAGTTGCACTTCATTGGCTGCCGCAGCATCCTTGGATGAACAAAGTTCCTGCATATTTTCAGCCAAGACATGAGTTAACTGTCGGTAATCTGTCAGGAGAGTCGTGAATTAAAGAAACTCTTGCAAGAGAATAGATTACCTTTTCCAAGGAAGCATTTTTGAGCTCCAACTCATCCACCCTTTCAGTACTGTGTTTGAGTGAACTAGAATAGTCATTAATCTGCCTCTCAGACTGTGGATAATGTAGAAAAAATCATAGCAAACTTCTGAAGCTAGAACACTGAAACATTTTTCAGGAAAAAACACTTGCCTCAGAAAGTTTGGCGGATAAATCTGCTACAACTTCCATATGTGTCTTTCGTTCTTCAATTAGACAGTTAACTTTCATGGACAATTCCTCATTAAGCCATGTGTTGTGCTTTTCAAGAAGTTCCCTCTCCTAAAAATACAAAATTGAACAAATGATTAGGTAGGATTGTATGATGATCATCAAAAGAAATCAGGTGGAAATTTGTGAGAACCATAAATAAAGAGAAAAATTATACATACTTTTGACATCAAATGTTCTTAGATTTCTGACATCAGAGTAATAAGCAATAAACAGAAGTAGCGACACGACAGGGTTGTTAAGTTATTGTTTAAGAAGATTGCATGCTTAGATGGCATGTTATAAAGCATGACACAAGTACTTTACATGGATGGATACCTCTAACATGAAACTCTCCCCTTGAACAACAATTAAAGAGAAACACATGACTATGTTGAATGTTGAGAAGTCCATTAATGTCAAGGTTCCAAGGCAAAACTACCTAAAGTGAAGTGGCTTTATTGTTGCATAGATAGTCATTAGAAGAAGTACATCCTTGAACAACTAATGGACGAGCATTGTAAAACACAATATGGGGTCTGTTTACCATAAATAGGAAAGTGATAAAATGAGTAGATCTATAAAAAAAATATTGCAACAAGGCTACATGGTTTCGACATTAAACTAACTGGAAATTAAAAAACAGACTATCAGCCTATCTAACATTAAGCCACTAACACAATAAGCCCAACCTGAAGTTTTACCCAAGATATATAAGATAGAAAAAGTCACAGCATTAAAAATGCCATAAACTAAAATATTTAGTAATATAAACATTATTATTGCGATTAATTCAAATATGAAATAGGTCATCAACATCAGTGACCATATATGCAATGAGAAAAGCAAGGTAGCAACTGCTAACACATGATAGAATCTCATCTCACAAACATGTAACAGAGAAATATAACACATTTACAAGAAAATAGATTATCTGTACAGTCAACCATAATAATTGGAATATGGAAAACAAACCTGATTGACACGATTACAAGTAAAACGAGTGCGTGCACATTCCGCTTCTAGATCTAACAGTCTTGCCCCCTTTTCAGCAGCACTTTCGGTGAGATTAATCTACCAAAAAAACACAAAATAATTCAAGCAAAATCATGATTTACTCGGTTTATGACCATTCAAATTAATATACCAGAAACAAACAAAAAATAACACAACCAATTCTACCAAAATTTTAATTTTCTCAAATCTATGACCATCCATGACCCTCAGCTGGAACGCAATCAGCATAGATAAGCTGAATGCAACAAAAAGTGTCCAAGAACAGATTTAATGCATATCGATCAAAATTATTGACATAGGAGGTTGGCTGCCAACAGATAATGAGAGTTCCTCAGGGAAAAAACATAAGCATGTACAACTTAGTTAGGTCCAGTATGTGCGAGCCAAATGCACTGTGACATAAAAATACAGCAAAAAGGTCACAAACAAAAATCAATGCTAGTGCAAGTAAGATCAAAATTCAGTACTGCAGAAAGATTGAATTTAGTTTGATTGGGGTGACATAACACAAAAACCAAAATATAGCTAAATTTCCTCTAATGGTACAATTTTGATACAAACAAATTCTACATTATCAACTCATAAATCACAAACTAAAACAAGATGGTTAATCCAGAATGCATACACAACCACACAGGCAAACTTTGACAGTTTATAAATCAAAACATGTCATCAACCTTACCTGGAGACAAAAATGAAAGTAATAGAATGCATTGCTACAAGACGTATCAATAGACATACAATTTCCTTTCGGAAATAAGACAACATGTATTTCCACTCTTTTTCGTTCTAGGTGATATGAGGAAAAGTACTGATAAAGTCAAGCCTAGGTAGCCAGCAGCAGGCTTTGTTTGCTGCTTTGGAACTGCAATTCTAACAAAGTATAGTGCTACCTCACGAACTAGCTACAGCTTCAGGCCACTGCATAAAGCTAAAAACAAACTAATTCCACCTGCTTATTAGCCACCTAAGGTTATTGGTTAGATGCAGCAATTATTGAATAGTAATAAAGTCACAAGATACAGATGCTTTTGATTCAACACCATCATATGATTTTATTAGGGTTAGGTCTTAAATGATTCCACTAAGAAGTCATGCACCTGCACGTGTTCTTATAAATAACCAAAAAATGAGAAAGCAAAAATAGAAAAGTATTAATAAAATGAGCTTTTACCTGCCAATAAGGACCTGTCTAACAGGTAAACATTAATACATATGCTCTTCAAAGGTGACTTTCTTGACATAGTAACTCGATCAATGTTCGCCCATATTTTTGCATTAAAGGAAATTTTGCATAGCAATTGCATTTTAATATCTCAGAAAACTCGGGGGAGGAGAATGTTCCAGTGGTTCAAATAGGATATACATGTCTGACTGCATTAGCCAAGTTTCATATACAAACTATCTGACCTATAAATGCTGAACATAAATAATGAAATTAAAAAAAAAAAACTATTTGCTCTTTGGAAATGAAAAATATGTACTCATGTTCCGAAGGTGGATCCACAAAATTCAAGACCGAAGGACACATTCTTTTCATTTAAAAATCAGAACAATGGAGCATGTAGACTTACAATCTTGTCTAAATAGCTCTGAAGTGTGGTGTTTTTCTCTCTGATCTCTGCATCTTTCTGTTCCAGCGATTCCAGCAAATGCCGTTTAGACTTGTTGAGTTCACCTACTTCTAATGATAGCCTTTCAGTCTCTCCGTCCTTTGCAATCTGAGAACATAAAAAATAAGTAGATGGTTAAAAATAAAGAACTGGAAATGTTAGAGTAGAAAAGGAAACGATACAGATAAAAGGACAAGGATAGGCGAAAAAGGTCTCACAGCCTTGAGATGGAGCTGGTGTTTCTCAGCTTGCGCATCAGCAATCTCTGACAACCTCTTCTCGAGGGATGCAGATAACTGACCGTTCTCGGCTCGAACCCGCGCCAAGTCAGACGAAAGGGTCTCGTAGCGTTGCTCAAGGAGGGCGCAGTTCTGCTCGGCTGCAATGGAAGAGGCATCGGACTCTGCCTTCAAGGTGTCTAGCTGGCGATGGAGGTCGCGGATGGCGGCGTCAGCGCGCTCTGCGACAGCGGTGCCGTCATCTGAGATGAGTCGGAACTCCTCCTCAGAGAGGAAGAGCGGCATCGCAGGCGACCGCGCCAAGCGGTGTGAGATTGGCGATCTGGAAACCTAGATCTGGAAATTTCCAAGGAAAAGTGTTTATGGAAGCGGAGGGATTCGACGACGAAGAACAGGCGATGAGCGAGGGACAAAGCACGGAGTGAGGCGGTGGCCAAGGCGCATATTTATGCTTTAGTTTGACAGTGCGGATCGTCCGGATTGGATCCTCTTGATCAAACGGAACCGTTAAGTATGTGATAAAAGACGATATAAAGCACCGTTTACCAGCGGTTTGAAAGGAAGAGAGGAGAAGGTTAGTCTTGTGTTTATTATGTGACACGAAAATATTTTATAATGAAAATAAAAAAACTAACCACAATTTACTCATCCTTTAACTCAGTTTGTTCGTAGATTCTCCTCATTTGTAAATTGTCACCTTTCTAAAAATAAATAAATTTTATTGTTTACAAAATTAAATTAGGAAATACAAAAATTTCAAGGAACCAAACAAGATGCATAAATCTGATCATATTAAATCGAATATTTTCAAACTAGCCCACAAATCAAGTGAGGTTTGTTGGAACACAATATATATATAACAACATTCTCAACCAATTCAAGATCTATAGCAGCAGAAGCAATAGATAATGAACAAAACTGTGTTCTATCATCTAAAAATCCAAAAGTTTTGAGGTTGTTCAGTAAATTTGGACAGAAGATGTGATCTCGCCTAAGTATCAGAACCACAAAACAAGTGTATGTTGCGTGAGGTCAAAAGAATTAGTCGCTAGCACCACCACCATTGTCAAGCAACTCATGCATGTCGATGAAACGCTCGAGCAAATCCTTCTCCCGCATCACAATGCACTTATCCTCCTTCCCGAACCAATTGTATCGATGCTTGGCAACATAATCATAAGCTGCATCTCTTAGAGGTGCCGGGAGAATCAGCATAGCACTCAGTGCTGAGTATGGGAATGGCAAATAAGAAGCAACTTTGAGCGCAGCTGAAAAGAGTGTAAAAGAGAGAGTTTAGGTAGTTGTAGATGAAAAATCTAGGGAGATTATATGCAAGTAATCATGCTTTGTTAACTGCACATAATTGTATTTTATATATTAAAAGCTTGATTTTACTGAGCCCTCCGAATCGTCGTTAGTGGCTATTCCAATTATTTCAAATTCAGCATGTTCAACTATAAACTTACACTATTGAGAGTAGGTTCGTTCATAGAAATAATCATTTATTATGCTACATATTAATCTGTGTAATTTTGATGTTCACTGATGCATGTTCAACTGTAAGTTTTTACACTTATCAATGGCAAATTTCATTCAAAGAAGTAATTCTTTTATTCTTTCTGAAATTTTACGGTATAAATATTGTTATATTTAGTTACAAAAATAAACTCATAACACCAC
The DNA here is from genome assembly GCA_038050645.1 of Hedychium gardnerianum. Classification (NCBI taxonomy): domain Eukaryota; kingdom Viridiplantae; phylum Streptophyta; class Magnoliopsida; order Zingiberales; family Zingiberaceae; genus Hedychium; species Hedychium gardnerianum. The sequence goes on from JBBUKS010478627.1 coordinate 8,828, forward strand.
AGCTCATGGAATTGGTAGTCTTTGATCATTTTTTCTCAGCTATTCCTTATACTCCATTTTAAGGAATATCTATTCTTATTATGTTTCATTCTTTAAAGAATATTTATTCTTATTCCAGTTTATTAGCCAAAGAATATTAAATAAATGGGGTAAGACGAGATAGTCAATAGGGGCAAATCGGGCAACACAGGCTAAGAATAGATCAAGTCAAGCAAACCAGTCAAGCAGAGTGAGCAGACATGATTTGCCGGCTGAGTCTTCTCCTGGCTGGCAGAGACACGAAGATTGAACGAAACATTGCTTGGAAAGATATATTATCATTGTGGAGACTTATTCCTTAACAAATACTTATGGCATTTCTACTAGTCAAACTAGGAACAAATTTGATCTATCAACTTTATTCCATGAACTAAATTAAAGAATGCATATTCTTGGTTTATTTCGTAAGGAATTCCCTATCAGTTCAAATCTCTAATGAACGATACAATTAAATCCCATGATAATTGCATGAAGCAAACTTAACATAAGTACTCAGAATGGCCAGTCTTATGGGTGTTTAGTCTCGATTTAAAACTGTGACATGAAGAACAAGTAAGCAATTACATAGACCAAATTTAAAACTGGTAGCAGATGTACAAATTTATAAAACTTTTTGTTAACTTTGGCAAATAAAAACTACAGTTTTGAAGCGCTAATGCATATGTATGAAGCTGAATGTTTCTGTTGAGAGCTTGAGAAGAATAACCAAATTTCAGGAAAAATGAAGGTGGGCTTGATCTACTATAGTTATTTATTGAAAATGAAAGTTCATATTAAAAAAACTACATGAAGTAATCAACTTGTGTAACTTCTAGCATCAAGCAATGCAGGATCGAAATAATCTTTAACTAAGTCAATAAGAAACATGATGCACAAGTGAACAAGTAACCATCAACCAGCTTTATGCATGCTAACCTGTGGATCCCTCATAATATGCTCCTGGTCCTTCGACAAACAGAAAACGTTTTAATACATCTTCTCGATCCACACTGCATAATCTCAAGTATGGTTCAGCGGTCTTTGATTGGACACAACAGAATTTAATCTTCTTGTACTTGTCTTTCTTGATGATCCACTTTACCCCTGTAATCCAATATCCACAACAAAGATGTTGGGTTTCAGTTTTTGTGAATGGATAAATTGCATAGTGATGATTTTTGGAGTTTATGATATAAGTTCTTGAGGCATTAGATAGAGAGAGAGAAATGTCATTTGTTTAACTCCTAAAATCTAGGGAGAAAATCTCATAAACTACTGAACAGCAAAATGCAAGAGAAATTGAGCTGGACTGACAAATTCACACAAGTGACTACGATCTGATGATCGAACAGCAATAAGCTTGGTAATTTTTAGTTACATTGTACAGCATGGTATCAAAAAGCATGAGTATTGAAAGATCTCTTCTCCTTTTGCATGATGCTCTGGATGAACTCTGAAAAAAAAAATGAGGCTCACGACAGTTAATGGATAGTGAACTACCAGCCTAAGATGGTTATTCTCCTTGCTCTTTCCTGTTTCTCAAATTACATTACAAAAGTCACCTGACACAAATCAACATATAATTTTATTGAATTTTCAATTTCCAAATATGGGGAAATTACTTTGGTTTGCATATTTATCTTAAAAATTCAATTAATTGGGATTATTGTGCTTCCCAAATTTCTTGCTTCACTGCACTCGATTAATTAAGATGATTAGGATTATTGTGTTTCTTAATTTGCTTACATCCTAGTTTTCATATTGTATACAGTATGATGTTAACAGCAAGAAAATCTGCAAAACAAAACGATCAACGACAACCACCACAAATCCCATCCTAATTCCACCAAAGGAAAACATTTTTTTTCACCTCGATGGCAGAGATGGCAGACACCGTCGTAGATCACTACGCGCGGCTGGAGGAGGGTCGGCTCCGCGGCAACCTTGGAAGGCGGTTGGCGGTCGACATCCAAGGCGTCGACCACGCTGGCAGACTCGAACCGGGTAGGCGTACGGTACGACGGAAAAGTGGAATCCAGCAGAGAAAAAACTGCCGTCGTCGACGACGACGACACGATGGCGGGAAGCGATATTCGAGAGAGGCCATTGCGGATCATCTCCCGATCTAACTCGGATCGTTGCTGGTAGGGTTTCTGAGACCGGGAGAGAATTTATACAGAAGTCGCGGGCATGCTGTAGGAGATCAAGTGCTTTCCGGTCTGATTTTGACCGTTTTAGATTTCTCTATTGAACCAATTGACGAACCGCTGCGTTGCCCGGTCTAATTGAGAGGCTCAATCACGAGCAAAAGATGAAAATTAATTTTAATTCATCATTAATTAAAATAGAATTTTAATTTTAATTTAATTAGATTAATTATAATACAATAATTGATTTAAAATTAAGAAATTCTCAAAAAAAAAACATTTAACTTTAAAATTTCACCATTATTTTCATTTTATCCTTTTTCACTAATCACTAGAGTATTATATTTTAAAAATCAATATAACTATAGCATTGATTTTTATTTTCAAAAATTAACATCATTTTATATTATATAAATCTTAAAATCATATTTCAAAATATCCAATTGATTAATAAGTGATAAATTTATTATAATAAAATAAACATCAATTCTTTTTTATCCTCTAATCATTTGACAATCGATTATAAATTAATTTTATAATCTATTTCCTTTGGTATAATTACAATAAGAAAAAGATGTATGATAAATATAATAACCTTTTTTATTACAATACATCCTAAAATCAATACCAATGATATTAATTTTTGAAAATGCTATAGTATCAATCATAATAATATTATTCTTTAAAATTCAACATCATAATATTATTCATTTAATACAATATCATAATAATTGATAAGAAAAATAAAATGAGAAACTTTTACGAAATCTAAAAGTCTGTCTTTCAAAGAAAAAAAAATTCTTTAAATGCGCCCATGATCAATTGCCGATTATACTATAAGCATTAAGCAATAGACAAATGAGTTGAATGTGATGCCGTCGCCAAGAGAGGAAAAAAAAAGTCGGCTGGCAATTGATTAAGCATCATTAAAAAAGGACTAATCACTAGGGAAAATTAAGCTTAATGGTAACACTGGCAATTCAATCTAGTGAATAAAACTTATACTTGAGATAAAACTGTAAACGATTCATCGACCCAGGATTCACTCCATAGTAGCTTGGCGAATAAGCAAGATGAAATACAACTGACTCTTACAGAAGAACTATCTAATTCGACTAGTAGTAGATTCGACAGTTACATCTATTCCTGGAATCTCAAACGGATGGAAAAAACTTATTGAGGTTAAATGGCAATTCATAAAATTCCTCACTTCTATTATCGGATTTGAAGCTTCGAAACCTTTTCCACCAATAATACCCTCTGTCCCTTTTCGCGGTTTCATCATTCCTGTGCAATGTGTTGTCCAAGAAAAATGCCACTAGACCCGCGACAAATGGCTTTGAAGAGAATATCACATTGACAATATCGTTAAACTGCAAAGAAAAAAAAAAGAGAAAAATGAACCAATGGATGGACAATCTCGAGGAATTAGGAATTCACTTAGTTCTTAACTGACCCATCTGGCTCCGACGTGAACTGGACCGTAGCCGGCAACCGAAGTGTACTCGTTGAAGTATTGTGGAACTGACAGACCCATGAAAATTGAGAACCCTAAGATGAACAAAGTTCTGAAGCTGTTGAGATTGCAGAATTGAAGAAAGCTAAGGCCAACTGAACCTGTTTGAGCACAAAGACAAAATTGAATGCCGAATATAATCTTGAATGAGGAAATTGAGAAGTTGTATTGCATCAAAATACATACCAACATATGCGAAAAATATGCAGTAGAGAGCTGCAAAAATTGGTGCAGGAATTGAGGCGAAAACAGCTCCAAATTTTCCTAGTTAGCAAAGAAAATCAGTTGGTTAGTCGATCTAACTATTATGAAAACCAAGTTCGTGTAAAAAAGTGCTTCTGTAATGAAATACATCAATTCTCCTGAATGATTAGTCAACACAAAAACAAGGAAATAGATGATGCAACGAGATACGTATATCAAATGATAAAAGAAATATACAATTTCATTTGAACCCTCATTGAGTAGACGAGTAAAGGAGCTGCTTTTCAATGTTAAGAGATCAATCGTTTAAGTAAAAAAATGAAGAATAAAAGGTGACTCTGGTCACATATTTTAAAGACATAATGTAACACATTTCAAAGAAACCATGCTGACATACCACATATTTAAACAAATAAGTTATTTAATTAGAGAAAAGACAGAAACAAGTAGCAAATAAGTTGGAAACTAAAAATTTGAGAAAAAAGAAGCTTACCGAGAATGGAAAAGAATATCATGAATCCGGCAGATATCTGCACAACTCTTCTGCTGCCAACGCGTGTCAAGGCTAGTAAACCAGTATTCTCTCTGCACAGAAATGATTAAAAAATATTACATAACAAGGGAAGAAATACATTCGAGTTAAACCAGGAAACAACAGAAAGATAAGTCACGCCATGAAACTTACACCGACACTGAAGAGCCATTCGCAGTTCCAAAAATTCCATCCAGTAAGATGCCGATGCCCTGAAGTTTGGACTATTGTTATATGCTTCATGGGAATTGAGATACTAAGAAGATAGTTTCTGTGAGAAAGCAGTTAAAAACAATTGATGATCATATACCTGCCAACCAATACCACGGCTGAGAACAGAAGGCGGGCATGGCGTTGCACTTGCATATCTTGTGACTGCAATAAAAGTTCCGGTAGACTGGCCAAAGTAACAAGATACGAAATCATAAAGATATTCAAATAATTGGCTTCGGAAACTTGAATAATTAAATCACTCTAAGAACATAGTTCCAGTCAATTCTAGCATAAGATTCAAGATAAAGAGAATTTACCTCGACAAGAGCAACAAATGATGCAGCCATCATTGCAAAAGCTTCGCCAGCATCAAATGTTGGTGCACCCCATTGAAAAGGATATGGAACTCTTATCCTATTTTTGTTACAATCAGGATATCAAAAATTACAAACATAGCAGCATAAGAATGTTAAATATATATATGTATACACCCTACCAAGGAGCGCCACCAACAAGTCCTGAACGGTCTGTGCGACAATGTAATTGTGTCTTTGGTGGCGAATGTCTATATGCCCCTCCAACAGTAAGCAAGTATGCATAAAACCATACAATTGTAATCGAAAATATGACAGAAAATCTGTCAAAAACAGGCTTGTCCGAGTGAAGAGCGTGAGGAAGATACTGTCATAGAGCACATAAAGCAGTTGAGCAGGGATGCTAAGAAATGGTTCACTAAACCTAAATGAAGAGTGCAAATACAACAATGCCAAAGCAGTTGAAATTTATTTTTTTCTTCATGTATCTATACCTGTGAAAATAAGACTAAAAGAATTATCTGTGGAAGCCCAATTTCAATGCATTTGGCAACCTATCATCCAAAATGTACCAAGTTAGGAACATTGATATAAAATAGCTCGTGGAATGACAAATAACCAGAACCAAGATAGGACTTTAGAACTTAAAATTCCATAAAATGGTAAATTGTTACCCCTGGGAAGCCAAACTCATAAAGCCCAAAACCAGAAAGTGCAACAAGGGGTACAGCTGCTAACGGACTTAAGAATCTGACATGAGGCACAATAAATTTAAGAAGATCAACAACAAAAAAAACGGCAGGCAACAACTAGCATAGACAGGATGAAATCTTACTAACCGAGTGACATTTCTCCAAAGACCACTGAAACCAACGATAATCTGAAGTGTTGAAGCAACAATTAGAGCACCTTGGGTTCCACGCATTATATGTAAAAATTTCTACATAGAAAAGAAATCGCATGAGCATGTTCAAAGAATGGGGGTATGAACCATAGTTTAATCTTCTACCAACCTCATGAGGATCCACAATGTTACTATAACGACCAGCCAAGATGATAGAGATGGTCGGCACAACAAAAGTATATGATCCTCCGATCACAGCGGGCAGGCGTGTCCCAAAGAAAGTTTGAAAAAGAGTGTTGAGGCCAGACACAAACAATATTGTTTGGACTACCCTGGCTTTGTCGTCCTGTTTTGTTTATGATGAAAATTTTGTCAAGTCATTACAAGCTAAGAAATCAAACGCAGCAATGAACATGATCAATCTAATGTGTACGAATGGGGGGGAAATAATAACATCTCCCCCACAAACTGATCTATTCTTACATTTCCTCCGCCCATTTGAGGAACAAGTGCAGTGGGGATAATAACAGTAGTTCCTAGCATGACAAGAAAATGTTGGAAACCAAGAAGTACGGCCTCCGCTGCAACCCAGAGGTGAAGAAAACTAGATCAAGTCCACTGAAATAACAACTAGAAGACTAAAAGAAGCACAAAAGTTCAAATGGTGATCAAAAGCCATCAGATCTCTTAGGGAGCTAAGAAGATGAGGAAGCGCTCACGCCAGGGAGGAGGGCTGGTGATGCAGTATGACACATTGTGGAGCTGCTCCCTCACCGGGTGGGGCTGCAACTCGTCCTGCTTCGGCGCCGGCGCCGCACCACCTCCGGCCATTTCTCCGCTCCTCTACTTCCACCGACCACTTAACTCAAGAACCCTAATTCTGCAAACAAAACGAAACACAAAAGCCCGTCCTTCCACTGCATTTATTGTGCACACCAACTGCGACGAGTATTGCTCAAAAAAGTGGGACAAACAGATTAAATGGAAACGAAGATTCAGAGACAAACCAGGAATATCTCGAGAACAGCAACAAAAACCAAAGAGCAAAGGATCAACGAAGCTAAAATCCAGTAGGGTTTGGGTAGATCGCACTCCAAACTCCAGCTCTGCTCCTGATCTGCTCTGGAGCAGCCGCACTTCTTACTCTGCAGCAATTGCTTTATCATTTATAGATTGTATTTATTTGATATGGAATATAGAATTTTAAGGGGGTAAAAGAAAAATTGCTGCTTAGATTTATTTCTTATTATAGAATATCTTTCCAACTTTAATATTAGTGAAATACTTTATGTTTTTAGTATATTTTTAATGTCAAAAATATTTTTTAAATTTACACTTACTTACACCGATTACTTTTAAAATATATATAAAAAAAATTATTAATCATCAAAATAAATAAAAAAGAACTCGTAGCGATTGATCTATTAGTCAGCTTTCTTAAATTAATTATTTATTAAAAAAATATTTATTAATTTATTAAAATTAGGATTCAATATTTAACTGTTTGTCTGGCTCATCAAAAATACTTTTGATTTTGTGTTTGTTGGTGACAAAAATTATGTTTCTAATTCTTTATTAATTTTGTGTGTGTCGTATAAGAAAACATTTTGGAAACTATTCTTGTTTTTCTAGGATGACTTTAAAAAAATGAACATTAATCTTTTGTTAACATTACAAAATTAATCCATTTTTCTATTTTCATTTTAGTTTTATTTTATGCTAAAATTAAGATCATTTAAATACTCTCAAAGGTGCATGAATACTCTACCAATAATTGTAAGTTAATAAGATTAGGAAAATATTTTTATTAGAGAAAGATATTTATTAATCAATATTTCATCTGATCTTTTTGATCATCACATAATTTATTTTAATATCTTTTCAATAAATGATGCATTTCCATATCTTATTCCACACTTAGATTCTCTTTTATATTGTAGCTAATTCTTTTTAGAATATTACTGCTTTACAATTTTTTACATGTTAAAGACTCACATTCTTGTGAAAACAACTATTTGTTTCCCCTCGCAATCTTTTTTTTTTTAAAAATAAAATGAAAGTTTTGTAGTTTCTTCAAGAAAAATGTGTAACAGACAATTCTAAGTGAAACAGACAATTTAGTGGTAAAAGGTGTGAGGAAAGAAGACAAAAAAGATAGGATTTCAAAAATGATTAACCAGGTCGTAACGGCGGACCTGGGGTGACCGGCTCGGCCCCACGGAAGTTTTCCCACCGGCCACCAGGGTAAATCGGGAAGCGCTAATGGAGGCTCATCCAAAGGATCAGTATTCTAAGGCCCGCT
>JBBUKS010478663.1:0-16914 GCA_038050645.1 Hedychium gardnerianum
AAAATTACAGAAGAAGAAAAAAACGATCCTTCCGAATAAATAAATGGATAATTTAACACCACATCAAACGCTACACACAAGCTAACATATCACGAGTTGAGTCACGAAATGGCGAACGATCAATCGGCGTCGTCCACCTCACCAACGCATCTACCTAAACGCCGCGCCGATCGTTGTCGGGCGCTTCCCTCGCGTATGGCTCATGGCCGCGCGTCTCCGCCGCCGCCGCCGTTGCCGCCGTTGCCGCCGCTGCCGTTGCCGCATCCGACCGCAGCGCCTCGGCCAACTCCTCGATCCTCTCCACCGCCTCTTTCAGCCCCAGCCGCCGCTCCGGCTCCGGATCCACGCACTCCACCGCCACCCGCACCAGCCGCACCATCTCCGGCACTGCTGACTTGGCGCCCGCCACCATCGCCGGGTCCAGGACATCCGCCTCCTGCCCTTCCTTCGCCGCCCGCGTCGCCCACTCCACCACGTCCGTTCCGCCGTCCACGTTGCTCAGGTATTGCGCTGGGAATTTCCCGGTCATCAGCTCCAGCAGAAGCACGCCGAAGCAGTACACGTCCGACCGCGGCGACACCGGCCGACCCGCAAGAACCTCCGGCGTTCGCAGAGACTGCATCACCGTCCCCGCCTGCGACGCGTTGACCAATGGCAGAAACCCGAAATCCGTCAACCGAGGCTCGAAATCCAGTGTTAGGACCACGTTGCCGGATTTTATATTCCCGTGCGGGGCGTCAATGAACGGAAGCTCGGTGTGGAGATAGGCGAGGCCGCGGGCGATGCCCCGGGCGATGCCGAGGCGCCGCCTCCAATCGAGCGACGCGTGGTCGGTTCCCCTGTCGCCGTGGAGGACGTACGACAAGCTCCTCTTGGGGACAAACTCCAACACGAGCAGCTTCTCGTCCTTCCGGTAATAGTAGGCCAACGGCGTCACCACATTGGGGTGGGAGAGGCGACCTAGCCGGGCCATCTCGGCGGCGAACGCCTCCTTCCCCAACCGGTTCAAGTCTCGTGTACGCTTCACCACCACGGCAATGCCGCTCGCCATCGCCGCTTTGTACACCGTCCCCATACCGCTGCTCCTCAGTACCTCTGCCTCCGCCTTCATCAGGTCGGAAAGCTGGAGTTCTCCGTTCCTCGAGCTCAACATAACCAATCCCTCTGCTCCGCCTCCGGCGGCGGCGGTTGCACCGCCATCTTCTACCGAGTTCGGCAAGGTAGTTTTTTCTTTCGCTTTGCGAACCTTTCCTAACGTCACCACTTCTTCTTTCTTGTCTCCGGTCTTCAACGCGTACAAGACCATGCAAACGAGGATGACAGCGAGGGCGCAGAAGATGACAACTCTTCCGCCGCCTCCGGCGGCGATCGCGGGTTCAGCACAGGGCTTTCCGACGACGAGTTGGCCGCACAAACCTTCGTTGCCGGAGAACGAGCTCGAGTTGAACTTGGCAAGCGCATGCGGGATGGACCCATGGAGATTGTTGTTGGACACGTTGAAGGAGGACAAGGAGGGCAAGGCGAGGGCGGCGGGTATCTCGCCGGAGAAATGATTGTTCTCCAGGTGGAGCTCCAGCAGCGCGATGGCGTCGGCCAGCGAGTCGGGGATGGGGCCGTTGAACTGGTTGTCATTGAGCCAGAGCTTCTTGAGCCGGGTCATGCCGCGGAAGGATTCGACGGCGATGGGGCCGGAGAACTTGTTGCGGGAGAGGAGGATGGCCTTGAGGGTGTGGAGGCGGCCGAGGTCAGCTGGAAGGGTCCCGGAGAGGGAATTGTTGACGAAGCTGAGAGAGCGGAGGGCGGGGATGGTGAAGAGAGCGTCGACGTTGAGGGTACCGGAGAGGCCCATGTCAGAGAGGTGGAGGCCGGTGATGATGCCATGGAAGCAAATGACGCCGGCCCAGGGGGAGTGCGGGTCGCAGGGAGGGGAAGGATTGGAAGTGGACCAGGACGAGAGGGCCGCGGCATTGGTGAAGGAGTTTTTTAGGAGGAGGAGGGCGGCGGCGTCGGAGGCCGGCGGGGTGGGGGCAGAGGCCGAGAAGCTGAGGCGGTGGGGGAGGAGGAGGAGGAGGAGGAGAGCCATAGCGGTGGCCATGGCGGAGGAGCGGAGAGGGAGGCCGCTGTCTGGTTGGGGTTGGTTTTGCTTCTTTTTTGTCTTCTATGGATTGGGGAGGGAGAAAAGTGGATTGACCAAGAATAGACCGTGCCGGAGAGAATCCAGCTTCGCACCGTTGACCTTGTCAATTACGTCAACTTTACCAACAACATCAATTCAATATTAAATAATTATGTCAATATTAACACATAGAACTAAAATAAATGACTGATAAATAAATAAATAAGATAAGGGTAGTTTAGGCATGAGGCACGCCGGTGTCATGTAAGTCGCACGAATCTTGACGCAGAACACTTCCACCTCAACAAGTTGATGCAATGAAAGTTTCATCCATAGCAGAATCATAATTTGGGTTTAACAGCTTTCACAAAACAGATTTAATATGGGCTTTAGCAGTTAAATGTTAAACCACTGGGTTGAACCGCCAACATTTAATATCAGACACGTTTGGCTGGCATTATGAGAGTTTCATCTATAGCAAAACTATAATTTTAAACAGATCCAATACAACAGAAAGAATTTTGCTAATAGATTCATCAGATATACAGCATAAGAATAGCGCAATTGGAAAATGGCAAGTACGTTATTTTTGCTTAGGGATCATTTTGATGGGGTATTAAGCCTATCTCCGAAGATACAATACTATTACCGCTATGATAGATGACGACGGGCAGGTAGCTCTCGATCGAACAGACCCACACTATAAACAGGCATAGAGAAGGTGATTCTATCTAGTTAGACCAGACATGGATCAAACCTTGCTTGTTGCCAGTGTAGATCTCATTCCGTTCTTCATCGTAGAAGAGGGCAGTGACATCTTCAAGGGCTTCCCTGATGGTGCTTCTGATTGTAGACCGGTTAGTATCCTTGTGCTTTCGAGAAGCGGGCTGGAGTGTGGGATCGAGTGGACATATCTTGGCTATGCATTTTCCAGTGAGGATGTTGCTCATATTGATGGAGCCAACAGGAGATACTGATCAAAATGGAAACAAGACAGATCGTATCATCAGTCAATTGGGCAGGAAGCAAAATTTTAGAGCTTGATGGGATTGAGCACCATACCTCCCTGCTTGTCACACCCATCTTCAGCTTTGCAGTAGGAGATTATTAGGTTTTGATCGCTAGTAATGTAAATGTTGTTGGTATTACAGTCCAGATGCCACAGTTGATGGTCCTCAAACGAAGTGACAAGCTCCCCGCGAAAATTCCAAACTGACACAATCCTGTCTCTGAAAGTCAAGAAAAGGTGGTTCTCATAGAGGAAAATGAATGCAGAAGGGGTCATGAACTCATTCTTGTTAACTTCAATGAGATTTGTGTTCCTCACCTGCTAACTTCAATGTGTTAGAGATGAATGAACAAATTCGAGTAACAAATAAGGAAAAGTTTTAGCAGTTTACATCGAGAATCTGTAGGTTCTCATTTTCTTGCTTGACTAGGAGTTTCTCGTTGAACTGTTCTATGAAGTCAACCTTTTTGTTGCGATGCAGCAGGTGATTAAAAGATTTCAAAACTTTTCCATCTTCGATTGAGAGTATTGTCAATGGTACATGACTAAGAGTTCTTTGGTAAATTAGCAACATGATCCCAGGGCTGCCAGAACTGATATTAGGAGAGAAAATAGGGGAGAAAACAATAGTACAAATATTTCCATAGAAATTATTTGAAGTGCAAGAAGTTGGGACCTTATTTTAATTTCCTGGATCTCCTTGTCACAAATTGAGTAGAGAAAGGAGTAGTTTTTCAGGTCAAAAACCTTGTAAATGCTGAAAAGATATAAGTGAGACTTCAGAAGGATGTTCCTAAAATTTAGGATGACATTGTAACTAAAATGTGGTAGCTTACCCATCCTGGGCTGAGTAGGTCAGCACTTTACCATTTACATCATCGAATTCTACAAAACCTGGCCATTTTAAGGATTCAGTTTCAAAAAGAGGATACCCAGCATCCAATTGGTTTCTCCTGATATATCTGCATAGTTGAGTTGACACCATGTGATCATTATTTTGAGTAATCATATTCAAATAGCAAATTTTATGGACTTCTATCTTATAAAAAAAAATGGAGACATCAGTCGAATAAATAAGACAGCCAGGGCCAGTATGATCAGTGATCATGAAAAACAAATTGAACTCAATTTATGCTCATTTCTAGAAAGATCAGTGATGCATCAGTTTGCTTTCAACTAAAATAAAGAGACGCCGAAGATTTATTCATGCACAGAAATTCTCATTGGTGATTGTTCCACTTGAAAAGAGTCACTTACTCTATTGAAGTTGTCCTGCATTTCAAAGAACTGAAATGATCTGATGCGTAAACTGACACGGTGATGAGAGATTCATTGTTCTTATTATAAAATAAGCTCCTGATAACTTCATCAGGGCTTATGTTCAAGAAGCATATCCGCTTGTTTGTTGCTGCAACAATAAGCAGAAGTCAATCACAATGAAAAAGAAAGGACCAGCTACAGTGTGACTGGAAGATTTACTTCTACTAAAAGCAGCACAAAGACCAGACTGCGCGAGAGCAAATATAAGATCATTTGCAGCGACAATCTCGATAATCTTGGACCTCTTCTTCAGAAATTGCAATTTCAGAAACCAGTGGATATTAGGATCATACGTATCAAACTCTTCCTGTTATCCAGAAGAGAAACCATAAGAGAAAATAGATTGTTAGCACGATCCCATTGGCAAAATCTATATTTGACTAGGATATGGTGTACAGAACAAGGTATGTGTACACTTGCATTCATGGAGAATGAATTGCACCGAATGAAAAAATATAAGAATCTGACAGATCATGCCTAAAATCTCAAGGGAAAGGCAACAGATATACATCTGTGACATAATTTAGTCATACATGTTGTAAACAAACTGGCCAGGAATTTAAAAAAATTTATCACTACATGGCTTAGAAACAGTGAACTTTATATATAAGCAAACTGTCATGTATCAGTATCTCGACATAAATACAACTACAACAATCAAGCATTATCTCACTATGTGGGGTATGAATCCTTTTACGTCATTGGACTCTATCCCCTACTATATCATCATCTATACTGAAATAAATTTTATCTTGTTTTATTGTTACTAACTAAGTTTTTTTTTTATCTTTCTCTTCCTCGTTTGATGTGCGTATTTGTCTCAACATAAATGATGTAAGAAAATTGTAAAGTAAATAAATATAGCATTGACTCAAAAAAAATTCCCTTATATTTCACAAATAGGATACTGAATAGTAAAGTGTGGTGGAACAGAAAGCTGGCACCGTGAACGAACTTAATGCTATGGTTACTTAGTAGAGAAATTAGCTTAGTTTTTAATCCATGTTTACATTACTAAAGCGCCTAGATGATTGTTATCAGGAAACTTGAAGAGACTTATCAAAGGTCACTGTGGTTCTCGGACCCAAAATTTTTAGGATTTTTTTGCAAATTAACATTGGTTATATTTGTAACGTAACCGAGTGTTAGTTTTGATAGGTAGTTGGTCTAGCTCTGTATCAATGTGCCTAAGTTTTATTTCCCAAGAAATCTGAGATGAGGAAGATCCTGAATACAAGTTCTAAATCAAAAATATTTCTCCAACAAGTATTTGTGTTTTGATGGCGGCTTAGATCAGCCTTAAGAAAAACATAATAATTCTTCAGGTGGTTCAACTCTGTGGAAACTCTCTCTAAACTTGAATTTTTAGTTGATCATGACAGAAACTACCATTTCACTTGGTGGGCTGAGAACGCTGGACATTAATTCAAGACTTGCTGGCTCACCAATTATAACCTTTTCTTGCTTCTTAATGACAGAGACTCAAACAGAAACACCCAAATAAAGCATTGAGATTCATTACAGCAACAGATCCAACAGAAATAAGATGTGGTGAGACCTAAATCTAATTCATAAAGCAGTATAGAGCTCTTTAGGAATGTAAGGTTTAGTGATATTCTTTTTCTTTTTTTGTAATCCAGGTAATCCAGTTATTCGAGCCGACTAATCTGGGAAGTGTCCGCCCCCACGGAAGTTTCCCACTAGCCACCAGGATAAATCGGGAAGGCAGAGGCTCATTCAAGCGGCTAGCATTCTTAGATTTGTTGTCCCACTAGAGGAAAATCCCTGCAGTACGCCGCAGCTGGGATTCGAACCTTAGATGGTTGGTTAACCGCTTGGAGGAGTATATAGAAGTCAATGGATTAAATAATCAAGACTAGAGAACAGTATTGTATACTCATCATATAGATAACTCCAGAATGTAATTTCATCCTACAAAAATAAAACAAATCTGCTCCTTTCACAATGGCCATCCAGCATACTATTGATACTTATATTACAAGATAGTCACGGCTAAACAAAGTTCTGCATCATATTTCAATATGCATAATGATGTCATTGAATTTGTAAGTAATTTCCCACCAAGCAATAGAACATCAGCTTTTAGATCATATCTGTAGAATTTAGGAAAGAAAAATATTGTCTTGTGTTGTATTTGGAAAAAATGATTAACATATTTATAGATTTAACATAAAATCCATAAACATGACTAATTCTGTTGCATAACAATAAAAATGTCTTAAACTAGGTTGACTGTAATATTTGATCTAAAACTCCTCAGGCTGAAGCATAAACACTGTCTAATTTGTTATATATTTTTTTTTAAAAAAAATGAATCTCAATGGAAACATAATACTTGAAAGTTTATCAATGTGAACAAAGTCTATTAATGCTTACAGCAAAAGCACTTTAGACAACCAGAAGTCGGTTGTTTCTCTGCCCTAATAAGTGATGGAAGGCGGCAACAAGAAGCGCATTAGACAACTAGATGTTGGTTAATTTTTCCGCTTGATTGTAAAGTGCATGATAGAAGATCCAATATACAAAACAAACGAAGAGATTGAGGAGAAAGCATAATTTATGTCTTCATTGTTACCATGCATGGAGTGCAACAAAGTGCAATGAAGCAACATGCATAGAGACATCCGGGAGACATGCGCTAGTCATAGCAAGGTTCTAATCTGCATAATTCCTAGATTCTCACAAAATGCATGATGATAAGAAGACACTGCCAGCCTCCCTTTATAGGATTATCTCTTCCAGAAACTCCTATGTGGAAAGGTAAATTTGAAACCATGTAAAATTTAGGAGGAAAAAAATATTGTACTGCACTGTATTTATAAAGAATAATTATATGTTTTCATTGTTTCAAGATAACCTATACATGACTAATTCTATCTACAACATAGGCATCAAAATATGTTTGTCTTAAACGATGCTATATCTTGTATTTTTATGTAACAATATTAAATGCACTTAATGCTAAGTTGACCTTTTTATGCCAACACAGTTATGACATTCCTAAATGCTTGAAATCACAAACTTCACTTTTACAAGTGAAGTGGGTGAAAATTTTCATGATTTGTAAGTTCCCGTGCATTAACCTCCCACCACTTAGCATCAAAAGGATTTTCTGAACCTAAAAAGAAATAAAAAATAAAAAACACTACTATCAATGAGGCACTTATTTTAACTTCAAAATAGATAGTTTAGTCCCACATCGGGTGTTATATGGAAGTTAACAACATGCCCAAATAGAAGAACTAACCCTATGGGCTAAACCAATTAAGTTCCCATATGAGACTAAACCAAGGTGCAACATCTTATAAAAAAATCCACCTCCTTTTTCCTACTCTTTTTTCCTGTAAACTAAGGTTCAACATCTTATGAAAAATACTCATCTCTTTTTGTTATCTTTTTCCAGTAACTAATCAATGTGTTAGTTAAACTGTCAAGTAAATTATGTGCACAATCTCTATAGCGAAATTCTGTGTACCTCTCTCTTTCTTTCTTTCTTTTTTCGAAATTCGCCACTTTAGTGTATCATAATATGTAGGTTCTCCAAAAAGAACATGTGTGCCTATAGATTATGGCATTCCATGCATAGCTCGAAAAGTTTTTAGTCCTTGATCGAAATGATTTGATCTCAATGTTGAAACTAACCTAGAATAAACAAAACTGACCTAAAAATCCTAAGCTACCTTAATTAGTAGGTTGTAACTTTAAAATAAATAGTTGTTTTGCAATTTATAAATATATTATAGTATTCCATGCATGGTTTAAAAGAAAACAATGGGTTTCGGTTTGGACGGATCAATTTGATGTCGATGTCATATTGGGAGTTGGCGTGGTTTTACAAAATCCCTGTTTGAGTTGTATAACCAATGGAAATTTTAAAAGGGCCACATATTGACTGCATATGACATATGTAGTAGGTTCATTTGAACCAATTTAAACTAAACCAAAATGGCTTAAGCCTCCTACCTTATTTAGTAGCTTGTAATTTTTTTTTAAAATAAATTATTGTTTGAAAGTGATAAGCACTTTAAGTATCAATATAAATAACTTTTAATATTTTTAATGATTACTAAATATGCAGTCATACATGATGCCACATATGCACTACATAGTGGAGTGACTATATGGGAGGTACGAGAAAAAAAAGGAGTCGCGACAAGGAATCAATATTGACCCACATCAAGCACTAACCATTATAGGAGGTGAAAAAGAAAAGGAAGTTGTGGCTTACCTAGAGGAGCGTTCCCACATGTTGTCCTAGCACCCTCGCTCCATGTTGTCGGTGTTAGCAGGAAGTGTAAAAGAATTGTGTCTTTACTTGCATGAAACCTACATCACCAGAGTATAAGATCACTGCAGAGGTTCACCCTCGGATCTTGCCTATGAAGCATTGCATCATTGGGGTTGGTGAAGCTTTAATTGTGTAAAAGTTAAGATCGAGATGCTACCTAGGAATGCAAATAGGTCCATGGGATTGGATCATAGATTTGGGGAGGGAGACTCCTCCAAAAGGACAATTCGGTGCATGAAGCTCCGACTAATGCGGGGTTCCATTGTATGCGGCTTTTCCCTGCATTACAAGAGGTTGTTTCCACGACTCAAACCGTGACAATCAAGTCACACGATAACAACTTGACCATTGCACCAAGGCAAGAGAGAGACTCCTCCATTTTTATTAAAATATTTTTAAACTATATTTAACTTTTTATGATATATCATATATATTATCTTTCAATATATAGTATTAATATAAAAAATTTAAACACTTTAATATAAAAAATACAATAGAATTCATAATATTCTATATTCATATAGCTAGATTTTGAACTTAGTAATAAAGCTATTTCTATGAAGAACCTACTACTTTTATTCAAGTGTAATGGTCCATCTTCCACTACCACAAATAGAAAATCCTAGGTTTAAATATTTCAAGCTTCAGTTTGAGAGAATACTTCATCCTATAGTAACTTCAAAAATCTGAGTAAGGCAAAAAGATTTATACAAAACAACCAACAAATATGTGCTTCGTTCATAAGTGCCTAGCTCATGGTGATCCTCACACATCAAAGGATTTCAAACTTAATATTAGTGTATTTTTTCTTGGTGGTGAAAACATTATTTTTTAGTTAAGCATTAATTTGCTGCTTTTAAGTCAAATTATAGTTGAAATTTTCAATGAACATTGTTGTCCACAATTCTAGTATTACTATCTGAAAATTATTTTGTTTTTGGCTAAAATTGATGTTAAAAGGTTTATGAATCGCTTAAGCACATCTCAACATCCAAGAAAAACAAATTAATGTTTGTACAACTATCATCCGTGCTAGTGATGGAAATAGATTAAGATGCATTTGAAATTAGCTTGTTTAATGATGCTTTCTCCAGTTATACTAAATGATATGTAATATTAGCCGGAGAGAACCATATCCAACACCATCCAACATGCATGTGAGAAGGGGAAAAATGACTCAATTGAAGAGATGCATGGAAGCTGAAATTTCCTAAAGATCATAACTGAATCTACCTGAGATTATGAAAATAATAAAATTATCCCAGGCTTACAAAATGAACCCCAAAACCCAATTGAAATACTCAAATATCAAATCAAAACCATCATAGAACTGCAAGAATCAAACAAGCTTGAAGGGAATTGCTCAACCCGATGATGATGCTTGATCCGGTACTTGATTTTGATTCTGATCAATGCTCAACTGCACCACTGAATATGAGTCAGTATCGATCAACTCTAACCATAGAAGCCTAATTTGGCACAAAGGCTGTTTTTCCTTTTGTATCTTAAATACTGCATTTGATATTATTTCTTCCCCTTAATTTTTTATGATTAGTTCATTACTACTCAAGTGCATATATGATAGTAAGCCACCGAGAAAGGATGATTAAAAAATTAACAAAGAATTGTTTTTTCTCCTGGGGATTCCAAGGTCTTAGTAGACTATTACTTTCCTCCCAAGTGGATTCCAGCATGATGTGTTTGGATTTACTATAGTTATCCCCTTCCCTTGCACACTTATGATAGCATCCATTTTTTTTTTCCTTCCCCCAATTTCAATGTTTTCTAGAGTGCAATAGTTGGGAACTTACGTTTGTTTTCAATCAAGAGTAAATTCTTTGCTAAACCAGGAGAACATACCTAATTTTAGCTTCAATTTTTCCATTAAAGGGCATTCCTTCAGATTATCTTCACTTACACAGTGCAACCCTAAATCAAAGCTCTGGATACAAAGGAAGAAAGCCACACAGTGCTATATTTTACTTATTCAAAATAATATCAACCGAAAACTTTGAAATGTCTAATTTTTGCAAACTCCAACGAACAATGCATCGCCAAAGATGAAGCAGTAGCAATTGAAAGACTATAGAGAGATAATAAACGGCCGCCCGAAACCAAAAGGAAGACGAGGGATTCAAACCTGGAGCTGGATGTTTCGGAACTTCTCGGGCGTCACGGCGGCGCTGCCACGGCACAGCTGGGGGATGCCACCGATCTCCCGTCGCTGGAGCTTCCTCACCGTGTTGATGCATTCCTGCCGCCTGCGCTTCTGTCCGGAGTCCTTGCCTTGGAGCAACTTCCACCCTTTCTTCCTCGCCGTCACTCGGAGCCGAATCCTCAGCGGCGACTTCTTCAGGTGGCTCTCCATCACTTATATCACGGCGCCACCGACTCCAGCACCGGAGGTGGGGGCGAAGGGGAAACGCCAAGAACTGGTGAACTCACGGGAGGAAGGAGTAAAGCTAGGGCTAGGGTTCAGCGGAGTTCAGCAACGACTGAGCAATACAGTGAACGGAGACAGAAAGAGGGAGTTCTCCGCATAAAAAGCGTGTAGCTTTGTTTCCAATTTTACCAATGAAATTCGCCCAAACGCTCTGAAAATTGTCCCTTTTATTTGACAACAATTCAATTAGGGTTTTCATTTTTATATTTTCAAATAAAAAAATTCATTCAAATAATGAGTGTTTTTAAAATTATCATCTCACATAATAAAAATCTTATAATACATCATAATTAAAATTCAAATTTTAGATATACAATTAACCGCTTGAGGATGACTATTTTTTTTTAATAATTTGTATAAGATATTTAAATTTTCAGTTCGATTAAATTGAAGGACTTAATCACAACATCCTACTTGAACTTGAAGACAACTATTCGTTGTTCCCACGAGATGAGCTGATGGCTAGTGCACGAGGTATTATCATAATGAAG
Source organism: Hedychium gardnerianum (assembly GCA_038050645.1). Classification (NCBI taxonomy): domain Eukaryota; kingdom Viridiplantae; phylum Streptophyta; class Magnoliopsida; order Zingiberales; family Zingiberaceae; genus Hedychium; species Hedychium gardnerianum. The sequence goes on from JBBUKS010478663.1 coordinate 11,689, forward strand.
TCTTGGGGGCAAATCCTGGCTAGTAGCCAGGTTCCTGCCCTCCTTATGTACTAGTCACTGTTCGAGCTAGCTAGACTAGCCTTCATGATTTACCTCCTCCGTGTTGATCTGGAACGAATTAACGAGGACACTGAGGGCGAACATTTTGCCTTTTGTCACAATTGAAAACAACTATTCTTTCCATTTGATATCATTATTGAAACATTCATCGTCTCTATTATTAACCTAGCCCCTAATTCATGCTAGGAAGGATTATAAGACACTAGCTCTCGCGGATTGACGCAGATTAATTGACACAGATGAGGATTGACGCAGATGATTCATGCAATGTTATTACCATATATAAATTCGGAATTAATTTTTAATGAGTACAAATCACTCTTTATGTGTTATTATTGTTTGACGAAAGTTTTATGATTTTTCTTTTTCTCAAGAAGTAGGGAGTCATCGTGGAGAAACCACGTGACTATTTCACCTTCTCCCCGGAAGGATTAGAAGACACTAAATTAATTAGTATTTTGATCATTTATCTTAGTGATTAATGAAAAATTTTCGTGAAATCGAATCGATCATCTTAAATCCGACGTTACTCGATTTAATTAATTTTTTTTTAGAAGACACTAAACTAATTAGTACGAGAGTTAATTTAATATTACATACTTGAGTATTATTTAAAGAATTTTTATTTGTTGTCAACTGGTTGCTTCAATGAGCGATATAGGTGACAAAATTTAGTAAATAAAATTTTCCCACGATATAGATGCGATGAAGTAGAAGATATCGTAGACTTTTATGTACGTGCATATTTAATTCTATTATTTGATAAAGAAGTTTGATGTAGCGAACGATAGATGTCATGCAGCAGGTCCAAGACTCGATCAACAAATCCCAATTAGTCCGATTCAAGATGAAGTTCGGATCAAGTCAGCCTGACGCACGCCGAGTTCAAGTCAGGTCAGACCAGCTCTTCCGAGTTCAACTCAAGTCAACCTGATAAATAGTCGAGCTCATGCCAAGTCGGCTCGAGTCATATAGACACGAATATTTAGAATAAAATTATTTTAAAAATAATAATTAATTACATGGAAAGATGATCTTGAAAATGATCGAGATGATTCGAAGTTGAATTCATTTGCCAAACAGTGAGAGATTTGAGAGTGACTGTGGCATCTTTGGCATTGTTGAAGAGGAAGACTTTTGCAGCGTCGTAAATTGCCTTAGTTGGATATACACGAGAAGTGATGCATGTTCTTCCTCCCTGAGCAAAGCTTTCCACTATCGAATGATCCACCTACCAAAATAATCAAATATAATTAATTGCATAAAATTGGGTATTAATTTATGATAATTATAATAATTAATTTATAAATGGCTCAAAATAAATAAATTGTAAATTTTCTAAATAGAAAAATGATTAGAATAGTAAAAGATGCTCACCAATATTCTGACGGATAATGCCTCGCCAGGAAGCACAGAAACTTCGCTGCCGACCACCTTCTTCACAATATCGTTCGCCCTCGACGACCTACATTAATTAATTTATAAATTATAAATTATTATTATTTTACTTTTTATAAGTAAAAAATGATAATTAATTTGTTTTTCCCCTCAAAATTTTGCAATAATTCCAAATATTCAAACCGTGACTCGTCGTGGCAGAAGTGCGCGGCCAGTTGGCCGTTAGCAGCTCTCGCGACGTAGAAGTATACGGCCGTCTTCTCCAGCACTGACTCGTCGGCCAACACCGCAAGGCCGAACGGCCCGACGGCGCCTCTGGCCGCAGCGCCGCCGCCCGTGCTGCAATTGTAACCCGTGCTGTCGCCGCCGCCCTCCGTTGTCGCCGTCGCCGTCATCAACGCTGCTATTGCCGCCTCGTCTATCTCGAACTCAACCTCCATGTCCACCTATCGATCGACACACCGCACGGTCTCAAAACCATCGCAAAATTTGCCCCCTTTGAAACATTAATCTCGTACCTGAGTGGCCGGGGCAACGTCGAGAGGGATTAATGATCCAGGAAGCAATTTGATGTGTTCGAATTTTTGGCTGCTCATCCTCAAAGTCTCCACCTCCTCCACCGGCCACTGCACCAGATTTCTTCCCGTTTTTGCGTCCAATTCTACCGTTCGAGGAATGCCCTGTTTATAATTGACGACGAAGGTGTTTTGAAAAAATAAAGGAAATTATGGGGTGCAGATTGGAAATTCTTCGGTACCTGGAGCGACGCCCAGCCCTTGCGGACGTCGGCGGCCTCGCTGTCGGCCTCGCCGACCCACCCCCACAGCACCCGCCGCCGCTTCGCCTCGTCGTAGAACGACTTCGACGCGTAGAAGTTCCCCCAGTCGTACCTCAGCCCCACCCCCACGTCGGCCGCCGCGTCATCCGGGACCCACTCGTTCCTCCCCTCGTCGTAGCTCCCGATCGCGTAGTAATCCCGCCGGTCGTCGTCCAAGCTCGCCTTCAGCACGTGCTTCGCCCCCTCCGACACCGGGTAGAAGTCAACGCATTCCCACATCCCGGTCCCCACGACCCGATGCAGCTCCCCGGGCACCAACTCGTACTTCACGAAGTCGACGGTGCGGTAGACGAGCGCGACGCCGGCGTGGGCGGAGGCGGAGTCGTTCTTGGTGCCGATGGCTATCATCCAGGATCCCCCGTCGGCGGCCGCCCAGGCCGTGGTAGGGTCTCGGAAGTCCTTCAGACCAACGCCGGCGGGCGGGAGGATGACCGGATTGCCGGCGGCCTTGGACCAGCGCCGGAGCAGGGGATCGGAGGGGTCGGCGGGGACGGCAAGGTTCTGGACCTGGGCAGATGAGTTGGTGGAGCCAGTATAGAGAATTATGGGGATGCCGGAGGAGGGAAGGACGGTGGCGGAGCCGGACCAGGCGCCGTGGGCGTCGTACCACCGGTCGGGGAAAAGAGCGACGGGGAGGTGGAGCCACCGGACCAGGTCACGTGATACTGCGTGACCCCACGTGATGTTGCCCCACACAGCGCCGCTGGGATTGTATTGGTAAAACAAGTGGTACCATCCCTTGTAATATAACGGCGCTACAAACACAAAATTAAGAAGAAAAAAAAATATTTTAATTGCATTATTGAATATTAATACCGATCGAGCAAATTAAATTTAACCCCAAAAAAAAAAGCCGAAAATATTTTGAAATTCTTAGACATTCTTACCGTTTGGATCTGACGATATCATTCGACGATGGAAATCATGCACGTGAAAAAGCAATGAGAAAGATTTAATTAGAACGATAAAGAATTGCTAAATTAATTAATTTTGGAAGGAAATCCATTAATTGTTTTTTTTCGTTAATTAGTAAAAAACCAACCATTCATCCAATTATCGAGGGGCTGGAAATGGAAGCCGGTGCGCTGCCACCGCAGCGTGTCGTTGGTCCACTGGAAGGAGTCATCTCCTCCTCCGCCGCCGCCCTCGGAGGACAGCCGGCCGCCAGACGACTTCTCGGAGACGCCGGCCTCCCTGCCGCGGGAGGCCGCGCCGCCGCTTCCGGGGCGGAGAGTGGTAAACGTCTCGTGCCTACCTCCTGCACCGCCGCCGAGCACCACCACGACCGCGAGCAATGTGAGGGCTGACGATAAGAGGAGCGCGTGGAGGCGCCGCCGCCGGGGCGAGCGGTGGTCCGAGGACTCGCCGGGGGATGAGAGGAGCGGCGACGACGCCTCCGGCGATTGGCGGAGGGGAAGGGAAGGAGCCATGGGAAGAACAGGGGAGGAATGGCTTCGTCCAGCTCTTCTACTCTTTATTTATATTATTTTGAACCGGAAATTTAAGAGATATTCTAATATTAACTGAATTTTGAAGGGTATTTAAAAAAAATAACAAATCTCGGGTGCAATTTAAAATTTACCTAATTGATTATGTTTTTTTTTTATTTCACCTTTAAAGTTTATTTTATCTAACTCTTAAAGTTTTCCTAATTTTCTCATTGAACTATGGAAGTAATCCATGGTTGTCGATTTATTTTTTTTGTTTTTAATCTTTTATTTCTCAATACTTCCCATAATGAGACATCTATTATGAACTATAAATTTTGTTATAGCTGTGATAATGATTATAAACAGTATTAATTCTTTTACTTTTTTGTTACAATTTTTTTATTTGAAAAAAAATTGTTTGGTTTTCTAATTATATATTAACATCAACAATACACTCTTTTAAGTCATAATTCAAACATCATGTAAATTGTCATCTCTATTAGTAATTTTTACCACACAAATCTCAGTGAATTTTTTAAAAATAATATAAACAAATCAATTATGAAAATAAGATTCCGAAGAACACTTTTAAAAATTATATAAACAAATCAATTATGGATTGGGTGAAAAGAAATTTCCCTGAAAATTTTGATAAATATTTGGCATGTGGAAGCATGACAAGGCCACATGTTGTGTTGCCAAATCGAAAATCCATCATCATCAGAACGCATGGAATGTTTTTGACTTGATGAGCTGGAACAACTTAATCTCATCCAAATCAAATGAATCGTACATCACATGTTCTTAACATATCTCAGCCAATTATGCATCCTTGCTGGACCTTCAAATCAATCCATTATGTCTTTTAATCATGAAACAAAAACATTGTCCTTTTTATAAAAGCTAAATAATATGTTTCATTCTTATCATCCTTCAATAACGACTAATGTTCGTCATCATTAATCGCTTTTATTGTCCGTCATTCCTAAATTGAATTCCTATCAAGTTAAACCTAGCTTCACCCCTCTTGTTCCTGATTCCCCTAAGTCTAAATCTCAGACGCCGAGCACCACTCCCTTTCGAGTTTGATTCTCGAGCTCGAGTACCCAATACCTTACGCCTCTTATACCATACTACTCTCGGGCCTCTAGGCGTATCCTGACTCTTTAATCTTAGATTATTATGGATATCAATACAAAAATAGCAATTTGTGTATAAAATTTAGATTATATGTTAAGATTACTCAAAATTTCAGGTGTTTCGAAAGAAGCTAATAAGTGTCAAAATCGCCCTTTGTATTCTTCGAGCAGCATCCAGCTCAGCTCGTTCGTATCTTATAATAAATCTATTGATTAATATTCTGGTTTATGTATGCATTCATATATTTTCATGTTTTTTTTTTGGGGAGAGGAAAAATAAACAGATTCTTACTGAATATATATCTTTAAAATCCACCGGCTAGCAATAATTGCATTATTTATTGAACTGTGTTTTTTTTTT